>VZUI01074155.1:0-111938 GCA_013401135.1 Cettia cetti
AAAAAAAAAAAAAAAAAAAAAAAAAAAAAAAAAAAAAAAAAAAAAAAAATTTGGTGTGGAAAATTATTTGACATTATTCTTAAATATTTAAAGGACACTGCCTGCTGGTTTGGAAATCCAGTGAATAATTTATTACTGTTTGACAGAATCTCTTTGGGTCAATTATTCAGTAAGTGGATTAATATATTCTGACTAAAACAAAGCACATTGCATTTTGGCGGGCATATCTCATTACATCACATATTCCATGTCACATTGCATTGCAGAGGATGCCAGCATAATCAAATGGGGCAACTTGAATTAGACAATGCAATCAGAATAATTTCCAAATTTTTTTCTAAACCTTTCTGTTCCCGTTTCTCTACCTGATCTTTCTAAATTTCTCTGTTGAAAAAGAGAAATAACCACAGCAAGAGACCTAATCAACCCATTTTTAAAAAAATCTTGTTGGAAACTGTCAGCAACTCTTGACCTCATTATAACCCTAAGCATCTTATCTATACCAAACACTTTAATTTTAGAATAGCATCTTTAAAGCCCCAGGGGGAGAGAGAGCGCATCTCTTGATGCTTGACAGCAATTCTCTAACACTGACATGGTCCAAAACAGATATTCTTATCAAATCATTCTGAGGAAAGCAGCTGTAATATAGGATCTCAAGGGCAGTGGGGATACAATACAGGTTAAAAAAAGAAGCACCCTTGGGATTTTGAGAGATATGTAGGAGGCTTCAGAGGCAACAGCTGTCTCACACCAGGGAGGGTTTTAGAGATAAAATTGGAACGGAGGGTCTTGCTAATGTTCCAAATCACCAACAGGCATACCTCCCTCTCCTGCACTTCCACTTTTCATTCTTCCCCAAAATGCTCTAAAGAAATAGGTGGGACTTTACTTCCAAAATCCCCTAGTGCTAGGTGTGGATGACATTTATTTTAGTAAAGCTAATTAAAAGTTGGAATTTTTATTTTGTGGGGAATTCTCAGATTCTTCAATATTCAAGTAGAATGATGACAAAAATAAAAAAAAAAATCATACCTTTACTGTGAAATAGAATATTCCAAAATCAATTCTATGGCTATGCATTTTTAATAATTGTACTATAAATATTGCAACATGGTGTAAAACCCAAAACGGTGCTGTAGAGGACAAATACTCAACTTTGCGGGAGTGATCTGAGTATAACATATTTACTTCATTAAAGTGAAATATTTCTGAAAAAGGTTTCCATTTCCTGCAGTCAGCATGTTCTGACCAAATCCCTTTACCAGCTCAAAATTGTAAAGACAGATATGCAAATATGTATATCTGAAGGTCTGAATAAAATCAGAATAAAAATCATTACAAAAAATAAAAGGTATCTGCTTCTCTGCTCTCGCAGCTGCATTCAGCAAAATCTGGTACTCAGAAAGGCTAGGATGGTACTTGGCCTTACCCAGCAGCTGCTTTAGCAGAGCAAAGGGCTCATCTAGGAAAAAAGGATGAAATTTCTTCTAAACATTTCCTTAGGGTGAATCAACAGGAATTTTTCTTACTATACTTATGAATGGGAGCAGGGAATAGGTCAGGATAAAGCCTCAGAGAAACTTGTAAAATTTGTTGTGAGTCCATTTTAGTGCTGGCTGTTTAATGCAGACCAGCACTAAAATGTGCCCACACTCATGTGCATCTTTGCCAGACTATCTGAACAATCTCATCTCCAGAGCTGTATGGGAACCTGTCTTCTTCAGGTCTCCAGCATGGGGCCAGAATTCCTTCCTGCAGTCCCATTGCCCAAAACTGCTAAGCCCACAAGCAGTGGGCTAAGCCACAAGTGTGGCCCTCTCACACTTTTCAGGATCATAAAAATAAAGGATCAAAGACAATTCAAGAGGAGAAACAAAACTTGAATGAACCTTCAATGCCCAAACATACTGGGATGGGAAAATGGCCAGGCTCTTAGACTAGTCCAATTTTCTAACCCATTTCTTTGTGGTTTGTGTTAGGGAACAAAGTACAGCATGATGATGCTTCATGCTGATCATTTTGAACATCCAAAATTGTTTTTCCCATTCTACTGATTGGGAAATGGAGACAAAAGGAAAGTCATCAATCTACGATCTTAGAGGTTAGTGTCACAAACCTACACAGACCTTGCAGCTTTAGCTGTTGGCAAGGTTTGAGGTTGGAGTGGCTGACATGAAGCCCTCAGATCAGCACTGACAGATGGCAGTGCTTCCACAAACAAACCTCCACATTCCAGACACCCCCCAAGGAGCTCCTTTGCAGAGGTAACTAGTAACAAGCACTGATGAAAAGGTACTGCCTGAGTTCTCCTTCAGACTATTCAGTAATAAACATTAATATTAAAAACCCCATAACCACCTAAAAATGCATAACATCAAGGCCTCCTATCCTTGACTTTTATGCACATAACTTCACTCCAAGTCAGCCTCATTAAGCCTAGCTGAATAATTCGAATTCTCAAGTGTTTGGAGGGTTGAGAATTGAATAAACATAGCAGAAAGCTCACACATCCTCCTTACATTTCTAAAACATTTACTTCCAAAGAGATGTTGAAAGAAATATATTAAAGACAATAGTTCAATAGGCTGAGATGAGAAAACACACTCTACCAGGAGCCTTGCCTGATTCATGAGGGGTATTAAAGTATAGGAAAATACAGTTGAACTAATTTCTAACTTTTCTAAATCCTATCATGTCACACTGAGACAGAAATTTATTACACAGAGGGTTAAAACATACATGCATACATATACACACACACACATACTTATATATATACCTTGAACAGCTCCTGCAGGCAGTGGCAGAAGGTGCTGCGTGGTACCCCTGACTCATGGAAGGACAAGACCTGGAGTGGGGTGGGTAAGGGATGTGGGACTGGGACTGAGGGAGCCCCAGGGGCATTGTTCTGCATCCTGCAGTACTGTTCAGGGACCTTTGGGAAGGGCAGGGAGTACAAGGATCACTAGCTGCAGCACAAGAAAGCCTGAAAAAGGATGGTCTGGGCTCTACCCTCACATGATTGCTCCAACACAGAAAGGAAAGCATTATCAAGAAAAATACAAAAGATATATGCAGAAATGGTTTCAGAGTTTTTGGAAACCTCACAGGTACTGGATTATTTTAGAAACACAGGCACTTTCCAACCATTTCACACAGGCAGCAGAGTCTTTTTGCAAAGACAGGAGAACCAGAGGGAGAAGGAAGGGGTCAGAATCAAAAATGAAACTGGTCAGGTTAGATATCCAGTTTGAGCTGTTCAAAATGCCAGCTATGGCTGATGGTGTTAGTTTTCAAAATGCATTTTTTAGGATTTATTACTACAAAATCTCTGAAAGAAGACACAGAGATGAGGCAAATTTCAGTTTGAATTTCAGTGGTGCAGAGAAAGTCAGCAGTGACTATATCCAGCCTCTTGAATAGCATAAAGAAATGGTCTCCCCAGTAATGTGTGCTTTAGACTCTCATCTTCCATTTCAGCTGCAGAACATCAGTTAGAAAGAGTTGTTGTCCTGACAAAGGGTATATCAGTTCCACAGAAGATTAGTAAGTATCTGTTTTTTCTTCAGTATACCTGAATTTTTTTTTATCATTAAATTTTCCAGATAGAGAAGCAAGTATTTTCCATATAAGTTAATATTTCCTGTATTCCTGATTTGGGAAACTGAGTGCTTTCTCAAATAAGAGGTGGATTTGAAGCACTCGTTGAAGGGCTATTCATAAATAGGGATATTGTTCCTGAACAAGAAATGAAAGATGAAAGGGAGACCAAAACTATTTTGTGGATAAGGTTTAATGCAGAGTGATCTGCTGAAATGAGGGGAATCACTTCCATTTTTCACTGAAGCAGCAGCAGAATTTGGGCTCCAGGCTTACCAAAACCAAAACAAACACTGCTCTATTTGAAAGTAGAGTTACACAGGAAAAACCCTTAGGAAGAAAGATTCCAATTAAAAAATATTTTAAAAAGATCAAAGAAATACTCATGGCTTAACTGACACCTGTAACTCTCTCTCCAGTTACAAGAAAAAAAGGGTTACATGAACAGGGGCATGCTCCCAGAGGGAGGAAACGTGGCATTTGACAGGTGCTAGATGCCAATAAATTATGGGATATGTGGAACAGAAGGGGCCATCTATTTCAGTGAAAACTGTCAAGGTTCAGTCTGCAGAAGATCAGAAAAAGATACTTAAGATAAAAGTTAAAAATGAAAATACTTCTTTTTTTCCCCCCCCTTTTTTCCAGGAGGAGGATAAGGGGGAGGATATCAGTCAGAAAAGTAACTGAGTTGGAATGCAAATCAAAATTTGCATTCCAGTGCTATAAAAGTATGGTGGGACATTCTGTCTTCATGTTAATCATGTAAATTAGTTCAGGGCTGAATTCTGCTCTTACAACCAGAAGTGTCTATAATATAACATCGCACATGTTCTGAACACCGTGGGTTGTATAGTCTGCTGGAATTGTCTAAAAAGGCCAACTCTTTTACTTGTGTTTAAATTTTACCATCTCATCCACATAGGAGGAAGAAATAGCCATCAGGTACTGAATGTGTGAAAAACTGATAGCAACAGCAGCACAAGGCTCAGACCTGATGCACAGGTGCCCAACAACCAGTGCTGCTGAGCACGGTATTCAGAGCCCTGGCCAGGCTGGAGGCTGCCCTCTGTTCACCCTTGCTCTTGGTTTGAATATGCTTTCTACTTGTGCTTCTGCTGTTCAAGTGAACCTTGTGATGGTATAAGCAGAAATACTTCATTGTCTCTTTTGCCCTAGGCAACTGTGTCTGAGTGCAAGTGTATTCCCATTAAGTCATGGGCATTAACTGTGTATTACAAGTAGGAAACTGCCACAACAGTCTCCAAATTCTTTTACTTCTTTCCTCCCATCCTCCCCTTAATAGGAATGGATTAAAAGTGCAGACCCTTTGCTTTTTCCCCTCTAAAAAAGGGACAAAATAGCAGGTTGAAACTGAGAGCAAGACTTCCCCATAATATAAAACAGTGCACTGCCCTTGATGTGAAAGAAGCTACGCTGATTTACATCCACAAAGACTGTGACTCTCTAGCATACTGAGTATCTTGTGCTAGTGCTGCACCAGGTATTCAGCTGAGGTACACAACTATCCAGTGCTGACAGTACTGTGGAGAATTTGCTCTCAAAAAATAAAATAGAAGCAGGCATAGAAATGCCTTGTCTTTCATTATGTGGCTCTCAAAGTGAAGACAAAACCAACATTCCCATCAATGCCAACAGGATCAGAATATGGTCCTCAGAGAATATTTCATATTGTTACATTCTTTTGTGACTCAAACAAAATTTCCTTCCTGGGTAACAGCCCTGGTTTATGATGGGAAATAAGTGCTCCGTCACACCCTGATAATTAGTACATCACAGGAAGAATGCAAAACCAGACAGTAAAATGGCATTAAGTTTCTGGCAGAACTTTGGGCCACATATAAACCATAAACAGAAAGACATGGACAAGACATGGTTGTACTCCTTCCTTTCAGAGAGGCTGGTAAGGGAAAGGTCATCGCCTCAGGATAAAAGAGAATACTGAAAATGAGCTCACCCTGCAAAGCAGTTACAATGCCATTGCCCTGCTTCATATTCACACAGAAAAAATCTCAGCACAAGCAGCTTTGGCTGTGTGCCCTTCTTAGCATATAAGGAACTTCTTAAACACACTGGGAGCTGAAGAGATCACAGTGAGGTAACTCTGATCAGGTAGCATTGACCATATGTGATAGAGATGGAAGAGTCAGCTGTGAAATGCTGTGAAATGGGGTGGGATTTTAAGGATTTTTTTAACAGAGATTATAATCTCAGTGTTCTGAAAAGATAAATGCAATTTATTAAGCACTTTCCTAAGAAAGGGAAAGGAGGGAAGGGAGGATATACAGCAAGAACTACACCACACAGGTAAAAATGAAGACCCTAGACAGCAGTGAAGAAATGGAGAGCTAGGTTTCTACCCACTGCAGCAGAAAACACATTTCTTCCACTCCACATCCATGAATTACTATCTAGAAAGAAAAGACAAAACTTAAAAAGTATTTTAAAAAAATTAAAAACAACTTAAGGGCTCCAGATAGATTCACTAAACCAAACTGACACTCATATTCAGAAGTGGAAGAACATGGGGGTCTTTTCGAAGACTTTTTTAAAAATGCCATGGAAAGGAATTAGTCAGGACTTGAAACCCACTGCAAACTGCTGATTTGAGTGCAGATCCCAAAATGTGCAGAAGGCCATGGAAAACCCAGATTAAATGGATGTGTGGTCTCTATCCCTTTCTGGTGAGCAGGCGTCCACAACCCAAAAAACCAGTGGGTAAACCAAGAAGCAGTGAGGCTCTGACTCCCCCCTGCCAAGGACTCTCTTGTGACCGTTCACCCACACAGCAGCTGGAGGAAGGCTGGTTTGCCAGCAAGGGCCCAGGAGAAAGCTTACAGCAGAAGTGCAGTGGGAGCAACACACCAGACTGCACTTGGGCATACTCAGCTTCAGTGCCACACTGCATTCTCCCAGTGGTAGCTCCAATCCACAAGTTATTGCTAATACCAACTTTTTAGCTGAGTTTCCTAAGGAAATGAGGCTTAGGCAATATTTTTTTCTGGCTGGTTTCCCCAATAATTTTGAGCCTACTGGCTGGTGTCAGCCAAGTGGAATAGACGGACAGACATTATGTTGTTATAAAATTTACGAAACAGATGTCTGGAGAGGGGAAAAGGAGAGCAACCAAAATTTATTCCCTACTAAAGGAAAGACTGCAGCATGAGATCATCATTTAGGTATCAGATCCATGCAGAAGAGATCTTCCTTTGGTCAGAAAAGCTCTTCTGTAGATACTTATGATATCAAAAAATTCAGTGGGCACTGACACTTTTAGAGACATCAGAGTCAGTTGGCTCAGGTGGAAGCTTGCAGGAGACCCGGCTTCATTGGTTCCAAAGCCTGCAGAAGCACTTGTGCCCCATGTAAGCACTGATTCAAGCACTCTCACAGTGGATATTTCCCATATGACGCTACATCCTACTGTATTTCCTGTTCTCAGAAACTCTCCTCGCAAGAAGACAAGCACAAAGAATTTCCTTCAGATTTCTATGACTATCTTACCCTACTTATTAAAAGTTGATTGATAATTCTTGTGCTTTTCAGTCCACCTTGCCTCTTTTTTGATATCAGTCAATATTTGCAACACATTATAACACTGATACCATCAGCAACAGCTCTGTAACATTCCCTTTAAATTCATCATCTACTTAGTGTAAGAATTACAATGACCCATATCTGCTACATTAAATGGATAGTGCATACCTCTGTGTATTTCCTGTGTATCTAACCCATTGCTCCACCTACATCAATATCTAAACCTCAAAACCAAAAAAGAAAAAAGCAGACCTGAGTATCTGTGGTGGGTGGTGCTACAATACATCTGGCAGATTCCTTTGAGCTCACTGACACTTTCTCTCCTGAAGAGTTAAAATCCAACACGTGAGGGCAGACTTACAACATTAGTTTAGCAGCCCTCTTTTTTGAGAAAGTGTATGTCCCATTTAAACAAAACAAGACAAAAAAAGAGAGAGAAACAAAACCTCATCAACATCTTGACTAGCTCCTATTGAAAAATACATCTCTTTGAGAAATTCAGGACATTCCTCTTTGCATTAATTGACACCTTATTAGTGGAATGAATGTTGCCAGTCTTTTCTCAAGCTGCTTGGAGGTGAAGAGACTCTTTCTTTCCCTTTACCAGAAACAACAACAAAACATCCCAAGAGAAAAGAAAAGAGAAAAAAGGAAAGGGAGCTGCTGAGAGCCAGGCTACTTATTCATCTTTGAACATTGGTTTCCATGGGAATAAGTTTGGTTCTTTGTGGAGGCTGAACAACCCCATGCAGGCTAATGCTTCCAACATTACATTTGTGTGGTCAACTTTCCTTTGGCCTTCCCTTGTCCCCTTCCTCCTCATTCCTGCTCAGCAACAAGACTGGTGCGACAAAAATGAAGGAATCATTCAATAAATTGGCTGAATTGGATTTGAATCAAAGCCTGCTGAAGCCATTCTACTGCCACCAGCAAAATTTGGATGAAGCCCTCACAGCCTAAAGCACAGTGGCTTCCAGTCAGCCTGTCAAAACTATTACTCAGCCTTTGTCTGCCTCAGCTTCTCTATTTTGATGGTTTTTGTCTCAGTTTTTATCTTTATATTTGGGGGTTTGATTTGGTGGGTTTCTTGTCTCTGCAGCTCTTCATTGTTCCTTAGTTTTGCCAGATTATGTAGAACATACAGCTCTGGCCATATTAATGTTTAAAAGTAAATGATTACCTGTAGACCATGAAGGGCACAGGTTCACCAACAACAGCAAAAAGGAGTAAATAAAGTGAAAATTGATTTGGGATGAAACCTCACTTAAATCATGAAGCATTCTTCCTACATTAAACTCTTGAGATTTTACTCTGTTTTAAACCAAGGATGTGAACAAAAGCAACATGACATTCCTATGAGACAGAGAAGCAGATGAAGACTGGGTGATCTCAGTCAGGATGCAGCAGACGTTAAAGAAAAAAAACTCGTGGACTGTGTATTCTGTTTGATCTGACTAAAATAATTTCCTAGTCTTCTTGTAATTTATTTTGACATACTTTCTTTTTTAAAGCAAGTGTTTATAAATACATTACTCAGAGGCTGCTATGCAATACATTTTCATACATTAATCCTCATCATTTTGCTAACTGTCATGATTTTTTTCTATTAAAGGAATAAAGGAAAAACATGTTATCACAAATCACTAATAAAATATTTAGTACTTCCTATTGCTTCACTTTAAAAACTTCTCCTGCTTAAAACCTTCCACAGTCCAAAGTTTTTTTATAAAAATGAACAACAAAAATATATTAGAAATTCATGAAAGCCATTCACACACAGACTGCCAGGACTACAGGATTTTTCTTTTTAAGGGTATTTCTCCCTCACAAAAGATTTCGTATTTTCAGATTTTGAAATGTATTTTTTTGGCAAGACAGAGATGCTGATGGGTTTTAAATTTTTAAATCTACGATTATGTCTAATTGCCTAATTTACTTTACCTACCCCTTAGAAAACTTAGCTGAAACTGCAGCATTTTATACAGCAAATCAGGATAAAATAGCTATTGAAGCACAGAGAAATTGATCAATCATTTGATTGTCAATTCACACATCAGTGAATGACAGGTAGAACCATTTCAGTTTTATCGTTCCTATAAGGATGTTAGCAATTCAGGCCAATGACAATCCATTGTGATAATGGAAGTAATAAAGAAAGCTGGTGCTCAGACCACGCACCAGCATTCATGGCCGGACCTCTTCTATCCCTATTCACAATCAGATTAAATAAGTCGGTTGTTAGAAACCAACAAAAATAAAGCTTCCATAAAAACTACCTTCTATGGATTCTGATTTCAATGGTGCATGTGCATTTCTTTTCTTTTCTTTAGTTTCAGCTGAGGCCTTCTCCCACCTTCCTACTGCATTTCAGTCTAGGGAAGAAGTAGAGCAACTGTGCGAGGCGTGTTTTCTTAATATATAGATATATGTTTCAGGGAATCAAATACACCAAGTGATTTCTCCAAACAAAAGGAAACGCAAAACTAACATTCGGAACTTACCTAAACCATTTCACACACCCACTAAAAAAGTGGGAGTGCACAGCATTACTGAAGGAAACTATTAAATGTCAGGAGAGTCAGTTTACCCCAAACTGAATAAGCTTTAGCAAAACATGAAAAAATACTCCAACTTTAAAGGGCAGTCCAACTTCTCACTCTGAAGTACATCTAACATGGAAATGTTTGTTGGTATGTATCCTTTAAACCAGGGAGTAGACCCAATTTTCATCAAATTATACTTTTAAGACAAAGTGAATTGATGCCTTCAAGACATTTTAGCATAAATAATTAAAATGCAGAGGATGACTGCAAATTTAAAAGGCAATTCACCCTTCTGTTATTCCTTATCCTTCAACATATAACAATCCAAACCTGAGACGCATGAACATTTTGTAAAGAGAGAGCCATCAACACATTAATTTCAGTTCAGCATAGACTGGTAGATTACAACAGGAGTTAATATGGCCTGGTATGGGAAAGCTGTTAAAGCTAACTCACACCCAGGACCTTCAGAACATGAATTTTGATGAGAAGCCATCATTGAAGACTGAAACAAAAAGTCTAATAGAGAACATTTATTGATTTTTTTTTTGTGGGTCTATTAAGTTATCAGGAAAATATGTGTATAGCAAACATCAGATCTCTAACAAAGCAAAACTGTTTTTGTCAGAGTTTCACTTACTTTCCAGAAACTTTCAACTGAAAAGAAATTTTTTAAAGAGTTGCTCAGCACAACTGGAGCCAGAAGAAAATGTGAGCCTCTGTCCTGCTTCAAACACTGCCTTCCCAAAAGAGAAGTTTCTTTAGAAAATCATGTGGGCATAGGAACCTTTTATGAGGAAGGTATCAAGGAGGTAGAGCCGTGACTTTCTAAAACAACCTGGTTGGAAGGAGGAGCAGGTGAGTGTTCCTGGATTTAGACAGAGGCTACCTTTCCAAAAAGAGCAAAGAGGAGTTGGACTTGTTCTTGGACTGCAACTTAGCAATGTAAGGGTTGGGGTGCTGCCACAGAAGGGGAGACCTCCATGCAGCTCCCGATTCTCTTGTGTTGAACACAAACCACTAGAATCAATGGAGAGAAAAAAATACATGATTATGCCTATACTTCTACGGCCTTGTTATCAGGATATTTGCCTGACAGACTGAATACCTAGGGTCTAATCCATGGTTGAACGACTACTCAGGGTAAGACCTGTCACTATTTCACCACACTAAAAGTGTCCTTTTGCAGTGAATAAATAGGACTATCCATCAATGAACTTGTTAACCTTTATTATTTTTCTGTTTTTATAAATAATTCCAGTTGCTAAAGTGTCAGGTAGAAGCCATAAATTGAGAAGGACAGAATCTCACATTCATTTTACAAAAGGACAAACACTATCTCCAAGAATGTAAAATACAGAAGAAACTCTGTAATTGGAAGCTTCTACTGCCTGTGCAAATTTATGTCACAGAGGAAAAGATTTGGACTCTCTACAAGTTAGAGTTAAAATTTTAATACTTGGGGTTTTACTTTGATGATAGTGTCTTGATTCATCATATTTTCTTTCTGCAAATAACTTGTAAGCTAGAAATTTCTGCAAGCATGTCAACTTTCTCAAATAGATTTTTTTTTTTTTTAATCTTATTGATTTGTTTTCCGGAAGTATTTTCCCTTCTTTCTAATGTTTTATTTATCTAACAGTGTTCAGATTTTTATCCCTGGAAACCTTTTCATTTGCTTTTTGTTGCTGTTCATTTGTGGTTTTTTCCTTTTGTGTTTTTCTGCAGAAAAACAGCATGCATTTCAATGGCAATACTTTATACAGCTGAACATCCCAAAGTCTAAGTTATATTTAGTTACACCCATATCAAGGAGACTGTAAGACAAATGTGGCCTTTGAGATCTCCAGAAAAGGGAAGGAAGGCAAGTCTTTCGCAATCAGACCATCGTGCGCTTGCATGTGGCACTCTTCTAGCAAATGAGCACCACTGCAGATTTGATATGTAATGCACTGGAGACAACTGTACAGAAATGGAAACAAGAATGGAAAAATCCCACATTTCTTGTTTTTCCAAATTAAGAAAAGGTACCAAGCAGCATCTGGAATTCAGTGTCTTATCCTAATTCCCATGAAGAAATGTAGAGTATTTCTTTCTACCCAAAGAAATAGAGAAAAAGGCATGTAATAAAAAGCATACACAGATGCCTTGTATTTATTTTGTTCAATTTATAGCATGTGCTGTTCTATTTCCTTCTTCATCTTTTGTATGCGTTATTTTCTTCTGTGGCAATTTGCAGAATATTTTGTTGCTCATTAAAGGATGAACAAGAAAATAATCCATAAAATTTTTGCTCCATAAAAAATATATTTGGAATTCAAACACTAGTTTTAATAATAAAATTGTGTCATTTTAGTCTCATATCTCTTACTTAATGAAAAAAATTAATGAGGAATGTAACTAAGATGATGTCTCTTGCGACAAAGATGCATAATTTTTATGACTGCTGCAGAAATTTTCAGTGATCATGAAGTCTGTAAGAGATCTCTTTGGTCATATGATAGTCTGGGCAACCAGTAGTTCAATAATTTAAACAAATTATTTTAATTTTTCATCCAGGGACGCTCAACAGTCTAACGTGTCAGACAATTTATATTAGGCATGTAATATAATAGCTTGCATATCTTTAGTCAGGTTTTTTTGAAAGTTAGTTTTTGAAATAATTGAGGAAGAGAAAAAATTAATCTGAAACTGTTCAGTAAATACAAGTAATAATCATGGATTTGTCACAGACTAGTAAAGTGGGATTATCATATTCATTTCACAGATAAGAAGGCCCTGGCTAAGTATTCTGGTTAATTTTCTTGGACAAATTGATGTTGAAATTCTACAGCAATGCCTAGATTAAAATCCCAGTCCGGTGCTTTATCTATCACATTATTGTTTCTGAACAGCGGATTGCAAATGTTCTTGATTGTTTCATCTGACTAAATGAAATAAAATCTAGTTTGCCCACTCCATTATGTTTAAAGGTCACATATTTGCTAGTAACAATTCAAAACACACAACCACACCAAAAACCTGTAGCTACTACTAACATCTTTAACCATGAGTTTTGGTTTGATTTGGGTTTTTTCCTAACTTTTACATAAAACCAAGGAAGCAGGATCACAAAATTGCTTTTCCTGAGACTGAACGTTACTATATTGAACAGAACAACAAAACATTTCATTGGGACCTGTGTTCCTTAGGTATTACTAAATATTTTGTCTTGTTGGAGAAGGCTGAGAAACACCAGTTCCTTTCACAGAAGCTCTATACTGAAAATGAACCCAAAATATCTAACCTACAGTATCCCCCAGTTACAGTACAACTGTACATACACACAGCACTACCTACTACTGTGCACAGTCCTGAGCAGCTGGATTGCATGTTGACCATGACCAGTTTCTATACATTTCTCCATGCCTCAGTACCTCTTTTAAACCTGTCTTCAGCCTCTGAAAGCTGACCAAACAGAGCAGGCAAATTGTTACAAAAACAGTGAAGGCTACTTTCAAGCTAAAAAGAAACAGTAAAATGTTTTTTTTTTCATTCACAGCTAAGCTCATCTGTTCATTATTCTTAGTATCATTCTGTATTGTTGGTGTTTCGGGGTTTTTAATATGACAGTCTTTTCACCCTCAATCTATCCTGAAGCCCCAATACATGATGCCCTATGCAACAGCTTTGCAAATGGGCTTCACTGTAATTGATGTCTCCCACCCTTACAGCAACTTGCTAATATTGTTCTAAAACAGTGAGAAAAAAGGGTATATAAGCACAGGAGAGTAGAGTTACTCCATATCCCTCCTACCTTTAAAAAGTTACAGTTTTGAAACAAAATACTGTCCAAGAAATCAAACATTACTTCATGGGATAACATAGTTTTAATCATAACCCACAGTGTAGCACCAAGGCAGATGTATGTAAGTCAACATCCTCACAAGTGGTGGGTCCTTTGAAAGTACCTGACTTCCCTCAGTGAGGGAAACACTGAACAAATTAACACAGAACAAAATTTAAGCGGGACTCAGATACATAATACGCTCTCAATTTTAAAACTAAGCTTGGGCATACTTTGGCAATCAGTGTGTATGGTATGCCACCATCAAGGACCATTTCTCAAGGCTGTTTTTCATCTTAGGACACTTCTAAACGTCTAAATCTAAACCAATCCTCCACTCATATCTTGTAACTACAAACTTCCAGGGCAGTAGGAGCTCTGTAGTCAGTGCCCTAGAGATGGGAGCGAGGAATTTGGCACAGCAGCTGCCACCATCTCACAGCAGGAAAGGACAGCTACAAACCTGTGGCTCACAACTCTAGTTGGTCTCACCCTCCAAATGAAGAGACATTCTTCCTTTCCCACTTCCACCCTTCTCTGTGGCACCTCTGCCAATTTCATGCAAGTAGACTCTCTCTCTCTGACCTATGATCCATAGACACAAATTCAACGTTTGCAGGTTTTGATTAGTTTGACCTTACTGTTTCCTCTTCTGGTAACTGTAATTTCCTCCTTTCTTTCAACTTAAACTATAATTTCTGCTTCAGTTCAAGTCCAGTTTATAGCTGCTCTTTTCTTCTAGCTATTTTTCCCATCTACACTCCACTGATGAGTCACACTTGTATATTTGCCCCCCACGTACAAACACTATTCAAAAAAGTTATCCAATTTCTTTTATCCCTATTCTTTTTCTGATCAATGTACAGAGCCAAAATATTATATTTAACAGACAGAACAATATTTTACTAAGCTTTTACTTATATACTGGAAGTTAACGCAGAAAAAAATTGCTTTGCTAAATGAATGCAAGAGTGAGTTTTCCTGGCTTACTCTAGTATAAGAAAGCTGCAATGAAGAGAAGAAAGATTATATATTCCAAATCATCTTAGCTACCCTCTTTATCATTATTATTGCCTCCATTTTCTACTGCATTTTAGAGTATATTCTAAATGGAATATTAATATTAATTTCTTTCTTCTTCATGAGAGTTAAGATAATTTGGGATAATTAAGGGAGAGAGAATAGGAGAATCCATTGTGGGGTTATAAATCTCCAAGGAATGTGTTAGTTTTGCATTTTAGTTCTGCTGAAAAATGTAAATGCTTCAATTAGTGTAAAAATCAGAGGCTGCCTCACTCATTAACAACGAGGCCTCTAACCTCTCACCTTGCCCATATCTGAATCAGAGGAATCTGAAATGGGAAAGTTGGCCCATTTTCCTAAACACAGAAATTGCCTTTAAAAACAGTAAGCAGAAAATATTCCCCTCAGTCTCCCCCCCTTAAAGAGCTAATTCACTTGCAGAAAAGGCCTGTCCGGAGAAGTTAGTGTCCTGCTGCATATGATGGAGAAGCTGGTGTGCTTGTGGATAGCATTAGAGCAAACTTGAAATGAAGATAACAGGGCTGGGCATCTGCAGTACTGGGATGAATCTCCTCAATCTAAATATTCCATGTTTCATAACAAACCTGTCAATAAGGGATGCGAGGGCAGTTTTGCTGCTGTGCTGTTCTATCCTACAGCTAACACAGCCTGAAACCTCCTAAAGGCTGATTGAAATCGATTCATACGCAGGTGGAATGCTACAGATCTTTCTTCTCAGCCTTTATAAAGGGAGATTTAGTGGGAGATTTTTTATTTATTGAGAGCTTCGTATTATACCAAGTTCAATATTCCTCCAGTCCACAGTTACCCAGAAAGATACACTTAAACAAATGCCTGATGTATTCAGCGTGTATAGGACCAAATAAATCAGAGGGGAAGAATATAGCTACTACCACACACATCCATTCTGCACACATTTATTTCTAAGCTAGCATCTGGGAGGCAAGGAGAAAAGCACTGCCTGGACTGATGATTACATTTCCTCAGTGAATAAAGCCTACATGTGCAAAACAGTAATGCAAAATTACCTGCTCCCTTTGCATAAAAAAGGTTCATCCACAGTGATTTGATTAATTGAAGGATTAGCCTTTTGCTACAATTTTGACCTGAGGTTCTCTTGCTAATTTTCCTAGAGGATCTTCTAAGCACTCTGGCACAAGTAATATAGGATTGCAGGACTCTGGTATATTTTCACGACCATCAGCACTACTCACAACTTCTAATCCTTAATTTCTCTCATGCATTAGTCCATTAGCATTTTCTGAGGTTTGAAATTTTTTTAATATATCAACTCCTTCAGACAGGGGCCCAAGTTGTCCAAATGTCCTCAAGATGTTGACCTAGTTTGCATAGAGGCAGCTTTGTGCACATGAACAAATTAGCATGGAACAAGGTCATATATATCTCCTCGTGCCACACCATCCAACCAAAATATTGTTTGATTACTCTTCAAATCCACTCTAAGTGCTGCTACCAAAAATTACCTTCCTGGTTTATCATTTCCTCTCCTCTGCTTGTTTCTCAGTACTGCCCAAAGTCACTCTATGGCATCTTACTGACCCCAGCTCTGTTCCTCCAGTGCTATTAGCCTAAGTCATTCCATCCCAACACTATCCTCTTTCCTGATCTCTGATAAATTCCATCACAGTTGAACACTTCAAAATATAGTCTTAAACCTCTTCTAACATTTTGCCTTCAAAACAATCCCATTGACACTGGTACATGTACCTGAGCTGTCTCCTTATCACCTTAAAATATTTTCGTCTCAGGATTTCAAAATAGTTTGCGTCATGACAGTAAAGACTATGTAGGTTCTGGCTCAAAAGTTCATAGAAAAACCACCATTGAAAAGCAATGACCATAACAGATCAGATATACTCTTTGGAGCATCAAAGATCAAAAAACAACCACAACAGGGCTAAACTTCAAGAAATTGAAATATATGAAAATGAGGAAACTTGTTTTAAAAGAAACTAAAAGAGTTATCTGAGAGAACGAAATCTTTATGGATAGCACAGGGACTACCAAAGAACATCCTATTAAAAGCAGAGCTCCAGCGCACACTGCCTGTTAGGAAAAACTTGAGAAACAATAAAAAAGCAGGCGTGATGGAGCAGTGAGCTAAAGATTTGAGAAGTAAAAGAGTTTATTAGAATTGAGAAGGCATCATTCAAAAAAGCAGAAGCTGTATCCAAATGAAGAAAATAAAAAGGATCATAAAACCTGGCAGACTAAATGCAAAAATATAATTAGGCAGGCCAGGGGAAAAAAAAAAAAGTTTGAAGAACATTTGGCTGGAGCAATCAAACATAATACTAAATTCCTCTTACACAGGAATCATCAACACCAGAGCAAAAGGCCCGCCAGGCAGTCTGTGGAGCCCCTGACTGGCTGAATACTCAGGGTATAAGGCTGTTGTAGAAAAGCAGAGTGAATAGCTGCATCACTGTGGCCTTCCAGTACCTGAAGGGAGCCTACAAGAAAGATGGAGAGAGACTTTTTACAAGAGCATGTGATGGTGAATGGCTTCAAACTGAAAGAAGTCAGGTTAAGATTAGATATTAGAAAAATATTCTTTTCCATGAGGGTGGTGAGGCACTGAAGCTGGTTAGCCAGAGAAGCTGTGCATGCCCCATTCCTGGAAGTAATCAAGGTCAGGGACTCTGGACATTCTGCTCTAGTGACACCTGTTCCTGCCCATGGCATGGGAGGTTGGAACTAGATGACCTCTAATGTCTAAATCCAAATCATTCTATGATTCTATGTTTCTAGGATCACTGTAGAAGAAACTGCTGATGTTTCCCTCACTAAAAGCTTTTCTTGAAGGCAATACTACAGAGGATCCATCTGAGATTTAACTGACTGTGGAGAGGCTGTTGTAATGTCAACACAAGTATTAATGAGTTGTCTGAACTGGGTAGTATTATCAAGAGTTCTGAGAAAACTCAAGGAAGTAAGAGCTGAATCACTGATAGGGGTACCTAACATCCCATGTTGACTTTTAGGCACTGAACACTGAGGGTTAGCAAATACGAGGCCAGTGAGGATCTAGAGAGCTACAGACCTGCAAGCTTGTAACTGTAGTGCACAAATTTGTAAATGCTACAATAAAGGGCAAATATGTGTCGGAATGCAATTTATATGGAAGAGCCAATATCAGTTCCGTAGTGGGACTCGTACCACTTGTGCCCCAGTGCCTTGGAAAATCCATCTGAGTTTTTTGAAGTTAATTAACATATGGGTCAGGTGAGACAGTTAAATAAAATACAACTGGATGTTCAAAACTCTTTGGGTATAGTCCCAAGAATGGTTTTTAAAGAAACTGAGCAGCCATATCATAAGTGGGAAAGACCTGGCAAGGATAGATAAAGGGCCAAAAGACATGAAACAGAAACTCTGCACTTACAATAGAACAAAAACCCTTCACAGTGAAATAAAACTATGGACTCTCAGGTGACGATTACCATTCAGTAGCGGATGCTCAAGGTTACAACAGACAGCTCCACAGAAGCATCAGCTCTGCTCAGCAGAACTTAAAAAAACAACTCAGCCAGTAACACAGAACAAGACATAACCAGAGTTATTAGTCTGTTCATCTGCATATTGAATATTTTTTCAGTTAGGGTGACCTCATCTCAAAAAAAGGACACATTTGAGGTGGCGAAAGCTCAGAGAAAGACCAACTATGATAAACTATGGTGTGTTTTATACAGTGCTGAAAATTCATGATAGTGTGGAGTCAGTGGATAGGAAATGACTGTTCACTGTCCATCCACTGCAAGGAGCAGAAAGTGTCAAATGAAGCTTGTAAGAGCTAAACTTAAATGAAAAGAGATGACCTTTTCAGAATACGGATTTGTACCTCTTAGCACATCTTGTTTGGTATCTAAAGAGTTTGTTTTGTAGAGCAAAGACTTCATGTTGTTCTATATCTACATTTCAGGTCCACAGTCCTTGAATTGGACTTCCTGGTACAAACAATTGTTCATATACATTCATCCTACCTCATGGCTGGGTTGATGACATCTTAGAAGTCATTTTGTAATAGGCAAATTCACTTAAGCAAAGCACTAGACCAGTCGTAGCATCCTGTTGCCTCTTTGCACAAATTCAAAGTCATCATAACATATTGGTCTCAGTTTAGAACAGGAATGGCAAAGGTAGAAACAAATGATAAAAAGATGAGCTATAAATCATTGTAAATTGTCATATCACAAGCAATGAATGCACATCAGTGATGGACCTGTGAACATGAATAGGCATATGAAGTAAGAGTATTTGAACTTTGCTGAAGGCAGCTATTTCCTGGGTGCCTGCTTGGAGAGAAGCAACTTTCATCCTGTACAAAGACTACTTTCATTATGTTTTTGTGTTATCCTCTGCACTCCAATTTCTTGTATCATCTTTCTTTCATAGAAGATGCCAGGGGAGGTATCTTCCTCTACTGGTTATGGTACAAAACAACTGGAAGAGGGAATCTACTCCAGATAAAATCCCTGTCTGAAGAAAATAATTTTCCTAACTCAGAGCTAGCAAAAGAAGTTAAACAAGTGCCCCATGGGAGTGCACTTCTGACAAAGACGGGGAGAAATCTCTGAAGAAGAAGGAAATGCCCTCTAACATCCACTGACAGATCCATCGTCATGCCACTGACGTCATGCCAAGATTCACCCTGATGCTGTATTCCATCTTGGGAGCCACTTCTGACTGATGCATCCTCACTAAGTGATGCCTGGGACTCTCAAGTAGCTTTCACTACATTTAAACAGGAGCAAATGAGACCAAGACGGTGACAATTTCATGCAGAAACATAGTATGGTACACAAGCTGAGGCCGGTTTTATCTACAACACAGAGAATGTCAGGCCTGTTAAGGAAAACTAATTTTTATTCTGGTGTGATGTTGAGAACTAGCACATCTAGGCCTCACATATCTGAGACAGCATAAAGAGAAGATTTCCCAGAAAACATGCTCTCCTAGTGAGTCAAGAACAGGCTACTGTCTACTGGATCAAAAAGTTGCATTATTTACCACATTAAAAAATTAAATATATTTTATATTAATTACATTAAAAATTGTATATAATGGATTCCTCCTTTTCTTCCTAAATATTTCAGATACACAAACAAGGTCAAATCTGTAGTCTGACTGGAATGACCACACCATTTTTTACTGTTAAATTTCCTTTACAATATTACTGAAAACAAATGATTATTCATTGTTTCAATAGAAAGGTGTTTCAGACATGTTTCATATTTCCTCAGTATCTAAGCTCCATATGAGCACAGGATTTTATTGGGATATGTCAGTTCACCAGAACCACTTTACTGAAGAGAGGCTTGCCATAAGAGTTACCAGTTTACAAAGAAGAACAAAATAGTGGGTATTAACACTGAAAAAGAAAATTGTGACAGAAAATTAAGGTTATTAGGGAAGTTGAGAATTATAAAAGGCCCAACAGGGAGTGATTTCAGAAACCACAGTGCAGCAGCAGAGCAAATAAACAGGGCAGTCTGCGACTGAAGTCATCAAATTAGAGGATATTTTAGCAAAATAATAAAATTAGACTCTCCAAATGGAGCCTGGTTACCTAACCACTGTATTCTTTCACTTTTTGCTCATGAAATACAGCCAGCCTGGCTACCTTGCAGGGCTGAGCCCTGGACAGGAAATCATCCAGATGTTCTCAGTTTTTGGGACTGGACTGAGGTTTTGACACAAAACCTGTCTGTCTAGCAGCACCTCGCTGTGTGAACTGTGAAGTGTTACTGGGAACCCTTCATGAGTTGTTCTCCTACCTGAAGATGCAGTGGCTGACACGGAAATGTGAGCCAGATTTTGCACTTATCCCTGCACTTAACCCCAGGGCAGCCATGCCTGTCTGCAGAGCTGGGAAAGCAGAAACCCCTGCCTTCACCTTCCTCACTGTTGACTGACACATTTGCAGGCCAGAAACAGAAAGACTCCAGAAAGATTGCTCTTCTCACTGCCCTGCTGTTGGCTGCAGAGGTGAGCAGTGCAGGGGCACTGGGATAGGGCATGAACACCAGGATAGGTCAGCGACACTGGGATAGGGCGGGGACACTCTCAGGACAGGCTACTCAGAAGAGCTGTACAGGTCAAAGGGCTCACTGAGAGGATGAGTGACATGTCCCACAGACATGAAGTACAAAGACCCATGTCACAGGTGTTCTGTGTCCACAGAGGCTGTGGCCACAAAAGTACTGTCATCATAAATATTTAAAATGAGATTTAAATAAAGCAGTTAATATGAACCCAGTGCACAAGACAGATTCTTCTGAGCAGCATAAATAAAAGTCACAGGCAGTGGGCAGCCAGAAGAACAAAACGCCAGCATTTCACAAAAAAAAAAAAAAAAAAAAAAAAAAAAAAAAAAAAAAAAAAAAAAAAAAAAAAAAAAAAAGACCAACCAAAAACAACAACAATCCAACACTGCGTTACAGCCCCTAGGCTGTAAGCCAGCCCTGCCGAAGCAGACAATGACGTGGATCTCAAAGGCAGTAAGAACTGCTACAACAATCACGTAGCCTGACCCCCTGTGTAACACAAGCCATAGAATTTTACCCAGCAGCTCCTGTAGCAGTAACTCTTACTCCTCCCTGCTGCAATGAGGCTCCCTACAACCCACTTTCAAACGAACTCTCGGCAGGACCAAGAGGAAACGGACAGATATTAGACAAAAGCTTTTCCAAAAGGAGCAGCCAGGAAAGCAGTTGCTAATCTCTGATGTAGGACTGCATCACTGGTACCCAGCGGGCACGGGGCAGCCAGGCTCCGGCTGAGCGCGGAAACCAGGGCGGCAGTCACACCACGCTGCAGCAGGACTGTAGCTCTTTCCTACTTCCCTGACATTCACGTTGCCTTCCTTTCACCCACTGAGTATTATCATCACAGAGGCTAGAGTCTGAATGTGTTTAATGCTTTCTTAGCCACAGATCATTAGTAACCAATTCCACTTCCCACTGTCTCAATTGTTTTTATACAATACAAGACTCCTTTTTTTCCTCTCCCCTCCCTCTTCTTTCTTCCTCCTTTTTCCAATTTTCTTGTGGTAAAACAGTCCTGCCTGAAAGCAATAAGCTCCTTTCAGAACTTAAAACCCTAATGGCAGGCATTTGGAAAAGAAACTCTAAAGGCACCATTATTCCTCACTTTGGCTTCACTGCTGGCTCGCTGTCTACATGCATAATGCTGAGCTTTTTCCCACAAAAATAGCAGTCCTCAGATTGCCACAAATCCATGTTAGCTGCTTGGGTTATTTATTCCTGGAGGAAGCTAGCAAAGTGACAACTTTTAGGACATTTGGGAGGCCACCATGAAGTGGTGAGCACTCAGTTAGGTATAGGAGGAATATAAATGAAGCAATGACTGTACCCACCAGGAACAGCCATTCATACTTTTGGGGTATTCCCATTCTGCTCATGATGCTCCTTCCTCTTTCTCTGCCAGAGCTTTTCTGGTTCACAAATTGTTTCCACAGTTCTGCACCTCAGTGCTCACACAAGGCCTGAAACAAGATTGCAACTTGTCATTGCTTTCCCTGTTTCTGTCGGGCTGGGGCTGCAGTGTACAGAGCAGGAAAAGTCAGGGGTCCACTCCCAGTGCTGTTACTTGCTCTCTGTGTAAATTCCAGC
Source organism: Cettia cetti (assembly GCA_013401135.1). NCBI lineage: Eukaryota > Metazoa > Chordata > Aves > Passeriformes > Sylviidae > Cettia > Cettia cetti. Next base: position 22,227 of record VZUI01074155.1, read on the forward strand.
CATTCATTAGCAAAGGACTGGCAGCAGTGAGAAAGTGGCTGGATTAGGCAGCACCTCTCAATAAAATGCTGGAGAACAGTAGTACATCAACACCTAGGGGGAACCTGTGATTGCCCAGGATGTGCCAAGCCAACATGGGCCATCAAGTTTTGCCAGCAGGACACAGATTTGGAAGTCTCCAAACAGAAATGTGGATTGGTCTTGGGCCTCAGCTTGTGGCTGCGTGGGATAACAGGGGGCACAGAGACTTGGGGCATTAGCCAGATAGTGAGTCTCTGTTCCACTGCTGTCCTAGGGAGAATAAACAGCAAGTGAAAGCATTCACCTATCCCTGGAGAAACAGTGCCAAGTACTTCACCAGAGGCAAGGCTCTCAGGTTGTTAGTCCCAGACAAAGACAGGACTCCACCATGCCCCATTACTGTCAGTCCAATAGGCATTTTAGGATACATGCAGCACCTGTTGCTCACAGCAACACTCTTCCATTGGCATTGTGGTGGAACATAAGGGGATGTTGCCTCTCTTCCAGCCAATGTGCCAGCCAGTGCTATCATGGACTCCTGTGGCTGGTCCATTCTCTGTTACTAGGGTGGAACCAGCACACTTGCTACTATTAGTTCTGAGTAGGGGCAACCCTTCAAAGAGGATAGAGAAAGAAAACACAAATGCGCTAAATGACAGTGCCCATCCTCACACTTTGTGAAGAAAAAGCCTCCTGCAAAGCAGTGGGTCCCATTGCAGAGTCCTCAAGCCCACAAGTCAGAGCTGCTCATGCCTTAAGCCCAGCATAATCCACCAGAAAACAAGTGGTGGACCATTGCAGGGGGGTATTTATAGCTGTTTGTAATCCACCCCTGAATGAAAGAAACTGCAAAAAAATCCACCCTGGCACTCAGCAAGGCAGTACCTGGGGAAGGCTCTGTATGCTGGCTGGACAGTCAGAGGCACTCCCAAACCCCAGCCCAGAGCATTTGGCACATGGATACTGCCATGCTCAAGGAGCCAGTCTCTGCTTTTTGCCATAAAGAGCAATCCTTGTGTGCCAGGGGAGTGGGGCTCCTTGCAGCCCCCACACAGCTGCCAGGTGCCAGGGGGAGGAGCAGGGCAGTCCCCACAGCTGCCAGAAGGATGGGGAGAGAGGCAGGCAGGAGCACGGGGGTCTGAGAGGCTCGTTGCCCAAATCCTGCACACCTGCTGGGGTGCAATGCCAGCTGCAGCCCAACAAGGGGCCCTATTGATCCGGCCTGCATGGTGGGTTTCTCTGCCTCTGCACACGTGGCTGAGGAAACCTCATGGAGAAATTTTCATCTGTGGTTTGCTAAGGGTTTCTCCCCAAAGAATCATGATTTAATTGCTGTTATTATCTTCATAAAGCTGTCCAGAGTGTTTTTCCAGTGGTTATTTAAAGCTTATCTAAAAGATATTGATAGCAGTGGAATGCCTGGTTAAAACTGCATTCCTGGTATGCCAGTAGCACAGTGTGATAAAAATAGTAGGTCTCTTAAATCAATCATCATCTTTAATTTATTGTATTGTTGTATTTTTGGATCCATGCATAGCACATACAGCATATCGTTATGAAAGTAAAGCAGTTAGAAACTATATAAACAGATACTGGAGACTGAGTTACTGTCAGTCTTATATGAAAAAACCCGATATTTTGGCAAAGAATAAAAATCACACATGATTTTAAAAAAATCCAGTGATGAAGAAACTTGCCATAGAAAGCAAACTATCCAAAACATGTCCCTTAAACAGTGTACATGTTGCTGATGAAAAAAAATATTTTAAAATCTCTTGAACAGTAACAGCTTCAAAAATAACAGTATGAAATAATATGGATGTCTGGTGGGAACAAACAACTGCACAGGATATCATTAGGAATACAGTCTATACATATTTTTTTCTATTCTGATTTGCTGTAGAGAGAAAAGATAGAAGCACAGAAGCGATGAAACGTGTCTTAAAAAGATGGAGGAAATTTTTATTTAATGCAAATCCCTTGTTTCATCATATCACTAGTGACTCATGCATAAAGGCTTAGAAATCTATGGAAGGAGATGAGAAACCTCAGAAACAGATATGAGCAAATAATTCACTACAGAAAAATTGTTTTCTCTCTAAGTCAACTCCATTTTTTTATTTAAAGAAATTATTTTCAAATTGGTCATTCTAACTATGAATTTATTCTGGTGTTTCTAATCGACTCAGGGATTGTTTCTGAAAACAAATTTAGACAATGAATTTACAGACCAACCATTCAAAAAGCTTAGCTACTGTGAGTTGCCAATCAATTGGCATTAAAAATCATATGTATTATCTCTACTTTGTAATTCACTCCCTGAATTGCAGAGTCAAAAACTGTATCCACCAGAGTTTTGAATCTCTCAGGTTCACTTTGGATAATGAAAAGGGATAAGAAAAGTTAGGAATTAAATGCCCCTTCATGTCTTTTTATGTTCTTCCACAAAAAGCCCCTTGTCACCCAGACTGTGACCTGCAGTCCAGTCTCCAAGTAGTGCATCCCTTTATACTCATCATGGGAAAAGAGGCACATCACATTCATGGACTAGTAGCTTTTACCTCTCTTTTCCCCTCACATTCTTCTCAAGTCATTTGTGTTGGTGAGCACCTGTCTGCTGATGATGCAACCTAACTCCACTCTGGCATGTTTAATTACCCAAGTTCCTGTGCCAGAGCTCTGGAAGAACATCAGGAGACCTCCCTCTGGCTGTCCTGCACCACACAGCACCACAGACCAATTCACATACCCATTCATTAATGGAATAAGTTGTCCTGGATGGTCTTCCTCCTTCACCATCTACCATTTCCAGAAATCCTCTTTAGTAATTGGCTTGTCATAGCTTGAGTTCCCTTTAACTCTGAAATAAGCTTGGAAAAGGAACTGTTGAATGTGAGACAATGCTACAGAGCCCTCCTCCAAAGATGGACAACTCTCTGGGCTGCAAGACTTCAGGACGAGGCTGAAGCCCCTATCCCTGAATTTTCTGTGAATAAGCCAAAGAAAATCAGACTTTCTGCTATGGCTATCACTAGGAATGAGGTGGCAGTGTATGGAGCAGCAGCCACAGCTGGTGACTATTTTTAAGATTTACTGAACTATATTTGGGGTTCAACACTGCACCTCCTAAATGGTTTCATTAGTCCAGGCTTTTTGAGGTTTTTCCTCTGGTTTCCTGAGCCAGCTGTACCCAGTTTAGCTTGAGATAATTTCTTTAATTCTTGGTTTTTGTTGACTTTATTGTGACTTTTGTCCATGCCCTCCTCTATAGCAATTCAATGTTGTCTGTAGTTCTGTGCACCCTGCAAAAGAACTGGTGAAAGGTAACAAATGCCTGAGATATAATATTTGGATATAGTTACTCTAGTGAGACATGTTGCTGCAATATCTGGTATACAGAAGCAAGTATCAAAGAAACATTTTTCCCCATGGAGTAGTTTCATTACCCTGCCAAATCCTTTGTAGCCAGGAAAATGCCTATGCTGCAAAACTGAGACTGATACTATGAGAACATCAAATCTGGGCTTGTTACAATCTACATCTTACCAAAAAAATCATTCTTCACACAGGGCTCTTGCAATGGAGTATGTATGCTAAGGAAGTGAAACTGGGAAGTAGGATAGGACACGAGATTGATGCTACAAGAGTCCACACATCACCAGCCTTCTTGAAAGGTGGCATATGTACCCCACAATAGCATTGAGAAGTGAGCAGAAAGTTCACTGATCCCAGACAGACCCACGGTATCCCTGTCAGAAGAGAGATTTGGGACTTAACAAGACAATTACAAGAAGAAAATAGTTCTCTCTACCAAGAAATAGATTCCTCTTCTTGTACATTGAAACAATTAGGTAATTTCCATCTCCTTCCTTGCAAATTGAATCTCTCAATAGCTCAATTTCTTCAAGTGCCATTGTTTTCTCAGGCATGACAAAAGTAATTTTGCTGAGCTTCCATACTCTCTGAGTACCCAAGCATCTCCAGCACCTGAGTGTTCAATGCTGCAGCTATTTCTTGAGTATTGCTTGGACATGTTTCAAGTTGACATTTTAGATTGCATAACTCCTGGCACAGCACTGCAAAGATGTCTCCTCCCATTGCATCAGAGAGTGACCTGCTGTGGCAAAGGCTATTACTTCTTTTGAGATTATCGAGTCTGTGGTGCCTCATCGAATTATACAGATTCCAAGGGGAAGAAAAGTAACTGCTGCGTGCTCCGGGCTCTGAACTTTTCAGTGCAACACATCTGGAGAGCCTTCATCTGCATATGCATCTCTAATGCCACATCTCCTTGGTGAACACTGTGTGCATTGAATTCTGCTAACATAGGGTGACAGACAAGTAACAATAGGAGCTACGTTGACTCAGTGCTTGTCTCATCCTAAAATAAAATACTGTGTGATGGACTAGCCACAGCTGCACACTTACAAAGAGCAGTCTGTGGCTTCTAAGCAAAGCAGCTGAGAAGTTAAAAAAAAAAAATATCTCAGCCTCCCCTCCCCACTCATCTCCACACACATGTTAGATTTGAGACCAAAATCGGATGACTAAACTAGGCATAAAACCAAGAGTGACCTGATTTGGGGGAGTTACTGAGCATTGGTGTTGCCCAGGGACTTCACTGCTTCAAAACCTGTTGGGGAGCACAGATGATCAGTTCCTCTGAAAATTGGATACATTCAAGCAGGTGCCTTAGCATTAAGGTTTTAATAGTTTAATTTATTTTGTTCTCCTGGAAACTGTTTCCTTTGAGAGTAATGACAAATGCAAACTGAAAAAAAAATTGTTAAAAAAATGGAACACTGAAAGTCTGGTTTCTGTAGCATTAACCACACTGGGTACCACTGAGGAGGCAGGAGCAGCAGGCTGTGCAACGGCAGGGCCACTTTCCCATCAATGTGACACAGATCAAGTGCTACAGCTGATAGTACCAGCAGGGAGGGCAAAGCACGGCTGATCACACCCAAATCTCAGAAACCCTGTGTGAGCAGGACCTGCACTTCTCCAGGCAGCTTGCTGACACTAAACATGGCAGCTTTTCTAGTCAGGTTTGATCGTTGAGTCTAGGGATGCAAATGAGGAAACCTGGATCCATCTGAGGCAGAGACAGTGATGCTGAACCCAAAGGGTGAATTTTCCATCTTTTCCCCCACCTCACTCCACATAGTGCTTGCAGGAAAGGTGGCAGGAAAAGACTAATGCTTGCCATCAGGGGATTTGAAGAGAGCTCTTAACTGTTTGAGGAAAGCTTAAATTGCAATTCTTAAGAGACTTTCCAAGGCTGGTTGCTGAAGGTTACACAGGGCTAGGTGTGAAGGTGTGTAATCCTGTTTTTCAAATGTCAGCAGGAAAAAAGTAAAATTCTCCTTTTGGCTTTCTCCAACCCCTGAGTAATCTGATGCGGTATAAATCAATATGTTCTTGAGACAGCATTCCATGGAAAATGTAAATTGTAATGTTATCTGATATTTGGGTTGTACAAACTCAAGCAAATTGCAGAAACTATAATCCTGGGCTGTGAATCACTGCTGCAGATCTAATCGCTACCAGTCTTTTCTGTCCATCAGCTCTTGCCATCTGCAAAGCAGTGGAAGTATGGATTACACAACTTGTACTTCTCATCACTAACATGCCCTGGTGGTAGGAAATTGTAGTGTGACCAAACAGTTAATCAGAAGCAAGGCCTCGTAGCTGCTTTCAATCTCCTGTGTGCAGACATCCTCACCTCTCCAATGAGAGCAGGTTCGGGTGTTTACAGCCAGCACATATCTACTTTTACTTTTTAGAGTAGAAACTATTCAGGGGAGCAGACTGTTTAGGAGCTGTGATTAGAAGGAAACTCACAAATGCAACAAATGGCCGAGCAGACAACACAAACCAGCAGATGCCAAACTATTTGAAGCTTGATACAGAACAAAGACCTCCCTCCTCAAATGAGGGCCAGAGCTGCAGAGCCCAGACAGAAACACATAGCAGCTGGCCAGCCATGCAGAATGAAATCTCCCAAAGACTGGTTTCATCATAAGCAGCAGCTGACCGATCACAATTGACAGGAGGGCTGACAAGAGGGCTTGTTCCTGGGGTGCCTCCCGCCCTCGCTCTCAGTCAGCATGAGCCACCACTTTTGTCACAGTAGCCTCTGGCATGGGTTTGCCTGGCACAAACTCATGTTCTTGGGGAACCAGACTTACTGTTTGCTATGGTTGGGCACAGGGCAAGTAAAAACTCCTGTCCCAAGCTAGCAGAAACCAAGTGAGGTCAAGATTTCCTCATAACAAAGTGCACACTGGGCAAGTCTTAGGCTGCTTAGGGAATGCCCTGCTTCTGCTGGGATTGAGTGGTGCTTTGACACACAGCCCTTACCCCACAGTGATAAACACATCTGATATCACACCTCTGCATTACTGCTCACATTGCTGCTATAATTTCAGGCTGTACATTTCTTAGCAGAGATTAAGGCCTGAATACTTATACCTGTACTTTATTAGTGTCTTCACAAGCTTTTCTAAGCAGACCACTATAGACATTTTGGTGGATCAAAGAAGGGAGTCTCACAGCTCATGTGAAACATGAGGCAGGGAAGCAGAAGGTCTGGAAAGAAAGGAAAGGCACAGAGTTGGAGAGAACTTTCTTGTAAGGTGAGGATTTTGAAGAGAGAAATGCAATGAAAGTGTCTGTCTACAGAAGGCTGGCAGACTTCTCCAAACCCACCCAAGCTGCTGATCTGAACAGAGCACTCTGAAAATTCCTTGTGAAGCAAGTGACAGGATGAAGGAGGATACAGGAGGAGGATGTCTGAAAGAGACACACAAGCAAGGGAGGGACTGTCAATGGGAAAGTCCTATTCTATATATCAGATTTAAAAAAATTAGGAGAGTCACCCCAAAACATCCCAGCAAACAGAAATTTCAGCATCCACACGCTTTTTGGTTTGTCTAAGTGCTGTTTATGTCTCCATGTTTACATACAATCCCATCCACGTTCCTCTTCAGAAGACCTACACTTTTTAAATGGTTCTGTAATTATATTTCTTCATAGAAGCAGACAATTTTAAAAAGAATATCATACAGGCCAAGGGAACAAACTCTTCTTGGACAATTTCCCATCCCTGTTATTTTCATTATAAAACAGGGTGCACCGAGACTACGGCTGTTTGTACTTTGTGCCTGACTCAGGAAACAAGCAGTTTGTTATTATGGTTATTTCTGGCAATTTAGGCCATTTCTTCTCTGAAACATAAAGAATTTGTGTTTCAGCTTAAGTACTAGTCTACAGATTCAAAATGCATGTGCTAAGTCTTAATCTACAGGGTGTCCCACCTGACTGCCTAGGAAATAAATCCAAACAGAACACAGCAAAAAATTACAGTAAGTTGCCTGCATCACTTCAGGCCATATTCATCAAGTGATGGCTTATGAGTGCTGCATACTGAAAACACACAGGAGCTGGGTATTATGAATTCTAAGCCACTGACCATCATTTCCCTTTACCCCACAAGTTCCTTAAAAAAACCCAAGAACCTTGGCAGCTGTCAATTAGCAGAGTCTCATTCAAACTGATGCTGAATTAAACAGGCTAAAGATGTGTGCCCTGACTCAAGCAGAACAATCTTTCCCCCACAATTACAGCAGAGAAGCTCGTCTTTGTTCAAATATTCAGTTCTACAAAGGCTTTAAAATCCTCATGCTCACAAAGGTTAGGAACTTTGTGGGCAGCGGTGTAGGCTGCGTGCATCAGATTTGGGAACACTTATGTAAGTGTCTTCTAAGACTGTACAACACAGAGCGGGGGGCTGGTTTCAGTGGCTGCACACTGTAGCTGTAGCTCTTGTCTCTCACTCCACATCTGGGTCTTAATCACTTAAGACATCCACAAGATGCTCTTTTGCATCCATTAATTGCTGAGAAATAAAATAGGAATCAGTATTCTTAAAATCGTCAATTTAAAAATATGGGATGTTCCCACTGCACTGCCACAGAATTTCTCTGTGCAGTTCCCCATTTATCTTTTATGTACACACACTTCCCTCTTGCCACCTTATAACCACTTCTACTTGCAGGGCAAGGTAGCAGCTTTCAGACAACCAAGGAAACTGTGAGAAAAAGGGTAGGGTGGGATTATTTCCCATATTTCAGGCTAAAAATCAACATGATTTATTAAAAAAAAAAAAAAAAAAAAAAAAAGACCAGGGAAGTTAGTAAGCCTGTCCTTTACCATAGGATGCAGGATTTCAAGCTAAAATATGGGAAACCCCATATTAAATGAGAAGTCTGCCAACCCTAGGAGCTCAATCATAAAGTGGATTATTCTGTGCAGTTACAGAGGTTTCCTAGACTACTCGTTTTCACATGAGCTGATAGCTCGAGGGGATGTTCAAACAGTGCTTGATGCTTTTGAACCTGACCTACAACCAGCCAATGTCAGTTCAAACCTGACCGCCGGGAGAAAGCATGGAAAAAAATGGGAAGAGGAGAGAAGCATGTTGTCATGGTCTGCCTCTGTCAAAGGAGTTTGCAGTTTGATAGACATCAAACCAACAGAGCCGAAAGCTCAGATTGCATTCAAACTAAATAAATAGCAGGGATGGCAGGGACGTGGGAGAAGTTTGGATCTCTATAGGAGGGCAGGGGAGATCTGGGAAAAGGGTAATGGGATAACAGAGGAGGAGAAAAGGGACAAGACTTGGAGTGACACAGGTATGCTCCCAGTCCTAATGAGGTCCAAGGCAAGTAAACAAACTCCTCCTTTTCCTCCCTGCCTCTTCTTTGTCCTTAGTGAGATCCAGGCAACCCTTGCCCTGAGACCCATCTCCAGAGGATGGTGACTACCATTCCTCATGGGAATCACCAACAGGGCAGCCCTTTCTACCTTCCTGGTACCTTCTGCAAAAACACAAAGTGTAAGACTGAAAATGTACTGGGACAGTGCTTAGCACAGTATCCCAGGCACTGACAAGGGGTTGGGAAGAGAGGTACCACTGACTGAGATGAATGGCATCTCCCACCCCTCACATCTCCTGGGTCTCTACAGAGGAGGTTTTCATTCAACAGAGTGTACAGTTCATGGAAATGAACAGGTAATTTCACACCTCTTAAAAAAAATTCATTCTGCTTAGAGGTCAGGAATCTAAAATCTACACACTCAATTGGATTTCCTTGATACTAATAGCACAACAATAAATTTTCCATACAAATACATAAACTTGCCATCACCTGAGTGATTTACAAAATGCATTACTAAAACACCAAAATAAATAGCCTTCCAGAAGTCTGAAAGATTGTTTTGGGGGGCTGTTCTTTGGATCAAAGTGCGTCCAATCAAAACACATAGCACTCAGTTCCACTATGTCCATCACAGCTGGTGTACAGTGCCTGTCACCTTCTTGGCAGACAATGCAGACCAGGGAGCTTGGCAAAGGCTTCAGATCTACGAGGAAGACCAAATATCCCAATGGGATGAAGCAGCCATAGCAGGGTGCCCACTGGAATTCTCTGGTTGCTTCCCCATGTCATCTGGAGTATAGGATCTTGTTCTCCTAAGCAGACCTAGCTGATTATCAGTCTCAGGCTTTGGGGATGGTCAGCACATAGAAGCCATTCTTCCCTCAACCCTGTGCACATGCTGGGGCCTGGAAGGGTCCCGATCTCCCTTTCTGCAATGCTCAGCAATGATCTGAGGGTCAGCAAGAGAAACGAAGCTGAAAACTGTAAGAACTCAGGCAACTTACATTAAAGACATAGCCCCTCTTCCCCGTTGGGACAGGAAACAGACTAGAGCAGGTTGCTGGGCTGGCAAGGAGGGAATGTGGTAAAGCAAGCCTGGTTGAACTTGGTGCAGGGAATTTCACAGATGGGTGACATATAAGGAATGCAAGATCTACTCACATGTGTAGTTAAATAACCCCAGAAGCATGCCGAACTCCAGCAGGCAGCTGCCTTTGATGCATATATAGCAATAGGTACCAGCTGACGAGGAGTTATTTGCTCCTAAAATACTCATGGATTAAGAAGACAGGAAATGAGGTAAGCTAGAAGTCCTAGCCAGTAGATGTGCATGACAGAGGTTGGAAAAGGAATAAGACTCACATTTTTAATGTGGCAGGTTTTGTTACGTGGCTGACACATTACAACTTCTGGAGCTAGATCTGCTGGATGGTTACCCCTCTCTCTACACAAAAGAGAAGAGCTCAGCACTTAGCACAGTGTGACCAAGTGCCAAAGTGTAGGGAAGAAGCAATTGCAGCCACAGAGCCTCTCCATTCCAGCCATACCTATGTTTCAGCAGCCCCTGTAGCTAAGAGTCACAAAAGTAGAAATTTCACTTCAAATTGAAATATTTCTCTTGCACTAAAAGGCAAAGAAACTGGATGAAAACTGCTCACACATCATAAAGTCAGGTACACCCAAGATGACCTTCCTACCTTGTATAGTTTGGGGTCAGTTTGAACTAGCAATCTAAAAGGGAAACTTTCCATAAACTATTGCCAGCTACTTGAATCAGTGATTTCCAAAATGTGGGCCATAGACAGCTGGTTGGTCATGTGTGGCTGGCACTCCTCCATTCTCATTGCTATTTCAGCCTGAGCCCTGCTAAAAATATACCGAATCATTTCCTAATATTGCATTCTCATGTGATCACTAGCTAGTGTGGAAAAGGGGATGTAAGAAACCCAAAGATGTGAGAGGTGGAAGAGTGGTGCTCCACACATCAGGAGATGGTAAAGGGAGGTATGGATGACTTCAGAAGAACGTGAGATGCAAAACTAGGCTTCCACTTAAGGAAGAAAACAGATAATGCAAAACAATGGGATGTACTGGAAAAGTGTATCCTTTCAGTTAAGGCTGCTGAGAAGTATGTAGATTGTTCTCACGATTTGGTGGGGAGTTTATGTTTTCTTCTGTCTGTATCTGTCGCCTCCTCTTATTCTGGGACATACACCGGTGCTCTGTACCAAGGAGTGTGACTCTGCTCAGCTGCCAGGGTGAGTCCTGGGCCCCAGGAAGTATGGTCAGACACCCAGTGGTACAGAGGTACCTTCCCAGCATACACAAGCAAACATCCATGCCATCCAAGCAGTACACCACTGCCATTTGGGCAACCGAGCTTGTGCCAGAGCAAGGTGCATTTTGCTCGTAGTTAAAACTGTCAACCAGCCTGGCAGTAGCCCAGAACATGCAGACCACTGTATGATCCAAGTGTTTCTGACTCCTCCTGGTCTCAGGATGCATGCCTACCTTGCTGCAGGTGGGATGCAATGCAGTGCAGCCATCTCAAGAAACAGATGGATCAATACAGACCTGGAGGTCTCTCCTATAACCAAAAAAAATGGAAAAATGGAAAAGGAGGCCTGAGTAGTTTTCCTAACAGCATAAGGGATTCCAAGGTGGGGGGAGGGAGGGAGTATGGGAGTGTGTAAACCTGTAAAAATTATTTTAGAAAAAAATTATATGGATCAGTCAAGCCTCAGTTTATGTTGCCCACCTACATTTGCTGTCCTTGACAAAAATAAGTGGTTCTGCTCTGAAGTCCGAGGGAGCCTGGAGTCTTACTCAGGCAGTCCATTTGGAGCAGTACACCAAAATGCAGGCTTTAATGCCCTGCAAATCCTTTATGGTGTATTCCAGAGAGGACAGGATCCTTTGGAAGGCTGCACAGTGACATCACCCACCTCCACATTGAGAAGGATTTGGGAAGTTCCAAGAAGATCTGGAGCTGCAGGCAGGACAAATAAAGCTCTCACATGCTTCTCAGCCAGGCAGCTGCATGTAGTTCAGCAGGAAACTCTTTGTACTATGTGACCAGGTCACAGACATAAACAAAAGGGCACTGAGAGACTGAGTCAACAGCCGGTTCTCATGTCCCTCTGTGTCATGTTCATGTCTCTAAAAATCAATGCTCTTAAGAGGAATTTGACATCATATGTGCATGCTGTAACACTTGCTATAAAAGAAACAGTAAAACATTCAAAAAAAGTCACCCAGTTCCAAAAGTTTTACTGCTACTAAAACAATAGTTAGAGACTACATTTCCAGCAAGCAGCAAGACAATATTTTAACCATGCTGTTTACACTAATCCCCCTGAAATTTCTCTGAAAGAGAATTCAGGAGAAGATCTGAACTAGCCTATTCCTTTTAAGAGAAAGAAACTGAAGAAAAAAGCTAAAGTTGAACAGTCACCTGAAAGAAGTGAGGAAACGCCACTTCTGGAAGGGACTTGACTTACTATACTGGATTTAGCTATTCAACCTTTGTTGAAAAATACAGGTTATTGAATCCTCATAAGGGCATGAGTACATTGAAAAGCAGGAAAATTCCCTGTAAAATGACAGCAGTGTCCTGTGGAGAGCAGTGTGAGCAGGGTCTCAGAAGCCATGATGCCCAGCATTACTGCTCATTTGCCTTCACAGAACAACAATGAAGGGAAGGAAACAGACTGGAAGAACGTAGTTTGGAAGAGTCTGTTAAATGAATTATAAAAGGTACTGCTGTAAGACTGCAGTTCAATTTATCCAGGTTTGTGTTTCATTCTTGCAGGAATTATTTTCTTTAGCAATAAATTCTTCAGCATGAAAATTTTTGTGGATTCTGGTAACAGCACCCTTTGAATAAATGATGGGATTTTTCTTCCTTAACTAAGGAAAGGAAATGGTTTTGGGTCCCTGTTCTTCTAATTTCAATGACAGACAGAGTAGTAAGGCAACAGCTTTTCTAGTACAACACACAATTTTTTCTCTAGCACAACAATTTCTCTGTTGCAGTAAGAAGAATAGACTCCTCTTCCTTCTCCTCGCTGTTGGAGACCTGCACAATGTAGAAAGTCTTCCCAAGAAAATAAAGGGAAGAATATAACACCAAATTTGTCTGGCTGAGCCAGCAAACATCCTGTTTGAGCAAGCCTACACAGTGCTCCAACACAGAGGTGGGAGGATTTCTTTCTACGACATCCCTCTGGGGAGTGAACTGCAGAGAGCATCCCTATAAAAACACCCTCTTGCATGTAGAATTGCAACTGATCTTTATGGTCAAAGCATAGGTTTAAAATCTGGCAGAAATTCTGGTTGTGTGGAAAAGAACCTGAGCCTGTCGTCTGATTGTCTCCTTGCTGTTGGAATCAGCTTCTATTTCCTAGCCTCAAAAGTAGAGAAAACAAGGTGCTACCAAGGGCAGGAGGTGGCTGGGGAAGGGAAGTAGTCCAGGCATCATGATGAGCCATAGCACCATTGCTTGTGCCTCTTGGGGGAAAAAGAAGAGAACCAGCTGCTCAGGTGGCTGCCATCCATTTTTTCCTGTGGTCAGATTCAAACCAGGGTGGTTTCCTTCTGCTTCTATGGGAAAACTGTTCTCTGAGTCGAGAAGCCTGTAAATTATCTTGTGCCTGTCCTGAATAGGCAGAAAGTTTTTCTGGGCACCCATGCCTTGGTTGTGTGTGAAATGGCCATAACATGGATCATGTCACTGACAACTGTCAATCCCAAGACAGTTACAGACCGGTCCTTTCATCAACAGAGGGTCTGAAATTCAGGAAGAACTTCAAGCAACCCACCTAAGGTTACTGGCTGCCTTCATGTCAGCACCAAGATTGGAATACCAGACTAGCTGGCCTCAAGTCAAAGGTTCAGCCCCACCTATCCTATATATAGATTATTGTATCATATCCTCCCCCTTATTGCTATGCAACTGGGTGTCAGAGCAAAAACACGATTAAACACCGTTCTTGGGCCTCACTGAACCAGATGTCGGGAATGTTTTTCTCCATTGTGCTTTTCTAAAAGGCAGCCACACTCAGTAATCAATGCTCAAGCTGATTTTTCTAAATAGGCTTTTGACCTTGACTTCTTAGGACAGGAATTTGCTGCAATTTTCTCTTTGAAAAATCTTGAATAATTTGATTACAGTAGGAGCTGATTAAGCCTTCTGGTTTCAATGCCAAGTATTGCATCAAGCTGAGGAAAAGAGTCATAAACATGGCTGTTTCATAGGTACTTGTAACTCTGCTTAAGAAAAGGCACCAGTTCTTGCCAGTGAAGCCCAGCATCCTGTGCTCCTACTGCCATCATCTAGATGTCAGCAATCCCTAAGGAGTGCTCAAAGGCTTTTCTCAAGGCTTGGGATGATAGGACCTCTTTTATACCTGGTCTAATCCTACCTTATAGTTCTTCAAATTGATAGTCAAGATTCCAGTCACTGAAACATTACCTTTATACACATGAAATTGTTCTGCAGGACAGCATCTTGAACACACTGACAGTCGTTTATTTCTGATGTACCCTAAGGCAACATCCTGGCAATAGCAAATCCACAAAAATTTACCAGTGACTTTGCTCAGGCCAGTTTTTTTCATCTTTGGGGCCTCGATCATCCTGATGACAAATAAGGGAAAAAATTGCTCCAGGTTGAAGACTTGGTTTCCACAGTCGTTTTTGCTTGCCTTAATAACACCAGTGAGTAAAGCAGAGAGATAAATTCACTCACTGAAGGGTTCTTCTTTCTCATGTTTTATGCTTTTGATCCATACAAGTACCCAAAAGAAATTGGTTTCCAGCTATTGATTTAGGTCAGTTTCTTCAGAAACATAGCAGGGACTGCCACCACAACCACCTGTGAGGAAACGCACTGGATGGTGCCATACTGCTTTTCTGTTGATATATTTCTCCCTCTCTAATTTTTAGACATATGCCTATTTTAACTGTATGTACACAAATGCAGAATTCGTCTGTTTGGGACTTTACGTTACTTTCATTACAAAACTGTGTAAAAAAGACAGCAAATCAATTTCATAGTCAGTGCTCACGCAGCGGGAGACAATTCATACTGACATCTGATACCTGCTGGCTGCTGCTTCCAATTATGCCAGATGCTGGAGAGTGGGACTGTCGAAATAACAGTGTCAGTGGTGCAATCAAACTAGTTAAGATTCTGGAAGTGTGTTGTGCTTGGTTCAGTGCGTTGTCAAATTCCCACCATAAGCAAAATAGTGACACCTACTCCTTTTTTGTTAACTTCTTAACCAGCAAAGAGATAGATACCCATTAATTCAATGTAAAGTTGCAGCCTTGGATATAGAGATGAATCTGCCCCAAGGCTAAATATCAAAAGATTGGAAGGAATGTGAATTAAAAGTGAAATAAACATGATAAGGACTTATAATAAATCCTTACTAGATCCTACTACAAGGCTGCATTACAGCCCTCAAGGCAAGACCATGTGTACTGCCTGTCCTGTTCCTTGCAGCTCACTAGGGAATTCTGTCATCAGAAAAAAATTGGTGAGCCTGAAATTGACAGGAATAGTAGGACAATAATTGGGCAGGGTATCACTGAGGCATTAAATGTCCATCAGAGACAAAGAGGGCTTCTCTTTGTTTGAGGCAGAAAGCAGAGGACAAGTTTGGCTGGATACACAGAGCAGAATAACCATGAAGTCTGCTCTTATCTCCCTAAAATACTAAAAGAGAAGCAGAAGACTATGGTGCTGGCAAAGCAGATCCTTCTTCATACTGACTGTCATCTCTCAAAAAACATAATCAACTGAAACAATTGCACATACACACAGAAAAGGAAATCTTGGGCCCACCCCTTCCATTTCCCAGTCTTCCATGAAAAGATCTTCCTTTCTCCTTTCCTTTCCTTCCCTTCCAGCAGCCCTCAAGCCAAGACATCCTTCAGTGAATGGCCTCAGAGGTCAAATTTCTCAGCTTCTCCTGAGTAAGTTGCATCATAAATCACATTGTCCAAAAAGATGAGAACAGGAGCACGGGATATCTGTTTAGCACAGTCCAAAATGGGACACCACCAACAGTCCTACTTGGCCCTACCTTGTCAATTAGCACAGGCAGAGGCTTTCCCCAGCAGATATTTTATAGAAAATTATGAACTACGCACCACAGATAGCTCCCCCAAGGTTTAGCTGCATTCCCTGCAGAGCACAGAGGAAGTCCCTGAGGCAGGGAAGTGGAACTCCTCAGGCTGAGCAAAGAAGTTGTAGCAACTTTCTGCATATGACAAGTTCAGCTGAGCAATATAGTCACTATGCATGTGCAAATATACTAACACCTCATTGGAGGCTTCCAGAAGAGACTGAAATGTCTGTTTTGAGACACCTTTGTTTTGCACGATCTCCACAGTCAGTGCCCAGTTACCCATTCCATTCACAGACCAGGAAATCGACGGTATGCCTGCAATAAGAGCACCTACCAACAGTACTGAAATGGCCCTAATTTAAACTCTGAATAAAAAAAGCTTGATTGATTTGGCTGGCCATATCCCCAGAAGCATACTGTTCTGAACTGGACAATATCTGCTGGATTTATAAGTAGACGATCACATTAATGCTGTTAGTTTATTTGCAGTAATGATGCTTTGCAATGTTTTCATCAAAGATTTCTAAATTTACTGCATCTGTGCTAATCCTCAATTAATAAGATTTTCATATGCTGTGGGACCTTTATTAGCAGAACAAATAACTGTCATATTAAATCTAATCTAAATACATTGTTAGGTCTCTAAGAAGTTACTCTTAAATCTTTCAGACAATACGACCTATGGCTAAATGAATCTCAAATAACACATCTTTGGCAACCATTTTAAAATGCTTAAAATGCACAAATGCCTCATTCTTAGTTACATGTCAGGGTACTTTAACCCAAAAAAATGGAGGAAGTTCAACAAAACTTCAGCCCCTTAACCCTAAGTATCCCCACCTACTTTCAAGGAAAATTCAAACACAGGTGAAAGCACTGAATCTTAAAATTATATCCAGTTCTGCTCATTGACTTGGAGGGAATAGTGTACCATAGGTATTTAATTAATTGTGAATATTAACTACTGTATTAATGGCATGAGGTAGAAGCCATATGTCAGTGGAGTATGTAGCATATATAATCTGTGAACAATTAGTTGTGATGGCATAAAGAACAGCATTTAGTTTAAATACCTTGACTGAAAAAAAAAACCTCAAGCACAGTCCAATTAAGTACTCACCTAATTACTTGTGTTCCGATAAGTCATTGACTTGTACCACATTTCTATATATTTGAATTTTAGACTTACTGCTGCTAATAAAATTAGTATTTGGCTTAGATCTAATACAAACAGAATTAATGCAAATGCAGGAGCTATTCAGCATTTAGCTATATCTTATTTTTAGAGCATTAATCAGTCATCTGTTTTTTTTCTTCTTAAATTGTCTATCACACTGCCTGCAAAATCACAAATTATTTCTTGATAATATTTTGAATCCAAGTGTAACAGTCAAAAAATAGTTGGGAATGGGGAGAAGAGGAGGTGATTTCTTTCATGAAACATGTACATTACAAAGTCTTGCATGAGACAATCTAAAATATAAGGGTTGACTTATTTTCCTAACTCAAAAACTAATTTACACTTGAAAAAAATTTCATTTCTAAAACACACAGATATCTAAGGAAACAAAATATAGATATCTATTGTGGTCAGAAGATCTAGATAGAAAACAATTAAAACCAAAGAAATTGAAAATTATTTCTAATTAGATTCCAGCTGTATTAAAGGCTTGTTTTTCCATTCAGAAATTTTCACCATTTTTAACAGACATTAAAAGCATAAAAGGATTTACAACAAATTTAAATCTGGTCCTTGTACTACAACTTTCTTGCCTAGCATCTAGATACTACAGCTCAAGTTTTATAAAAAAAATTTAAAAATAAAATAAAAAAATAAAATAATAATAATAAAAAAAACCCACACACACAAAGCATTTACCCCAACAAGATTATCTTATGTCTAAAATTAAATTACAAAGAACAAGAGTAACTACCAATATGTGGATGTGTGGAAAAAAATCACAAGGGCTTCGGTAATAAGATCACACACCTAATTTCAGGCTCCAGTGCCTTACAGCTTCTGGGAGGCAGGACATTGCTAGCAGGAGTGACCAAAGAAGAAAGATCTAAGACTGGGCTGAAAATTTTTTAAGAACTGTTTGTCTCAGTGTATTTTGTTATTTTATGCTCAACCTCTCCCAGAGTTACACTGTATAGAGAAGTGATGATGAGGGAGAAGAAGCAAAAGATTTCTTTAAAAGTTTCTACATGCTTTCAAATCTCAACAAAAGGTGAAATTGCATGTAGTTCCTGGGACAGTGTTCATGTTATGCTTACTTTTGCACACTCAGGAATCCCAAGCTCTTACGTACATATTTTCAGAACTCTAAAACACCACTGAACCCTGATTCATTCTGATTAATTGTCCAAAGACTTAATCAATATTAAATGAGCTAATTACGACTAGTTGTCCCTGTGGGACTGTCAGAAGGCTGATAAAGATCAGTCAGTTGCAGGTACAATCCAGCACAGATCCTTACTCTTCCCTGAAGAACAATTTACTTTGACACTAAGCCTCAAATTGCCACTGATGGATAACATGCTAAACGTACCTACCTTAATCTCTACAAGAATCATAAAATATTTACCTCCACAATATTGGCTGAAGGAGCATAGAACCTTAACAGAGCAGTGCTTCCTTGAGCTGGTTTCAGCTGGGGTAGAGATAATTTTCTTCACAGGGCCTAGGACAGGGCTAGGTTTTGGATTCATGCTGAACACAAGTTTTTGTTATTTCTGAGCAGAGCTTATGCAGACCCAAGGCCTTCTCTGCTTTTCTGCTACACTGATGAGGAAGTTGGGGATGCATGGGTGGCTGGGAGGAAACACAGCCAGGAAGGGTGACTCAAACTGACCAAAGGGATATTCCCAACCATACAGCATCATTCATGCTCAGTGTACAAAGTGGGGAAAGAAAGAGGAAAGGGGAAACATTTGGAGTGATGGCGTTTGTCTTCCCAAGTCACTCTTACACGTAATGGGGCCCTGCTCTCTTGTAAGTGGCTGAACACCTGGCTGCCCACAGGAAGCAGTGAATTAATTCCTTCTTTTACTTTGCTTGTGTGCATGGCTTTTGCTTCCCCTATTAAACTGTCTTCAGCTTGATCCACAAGTTCTGTATCTTTTATCCTTCTGATTCTCTCCCTGATCCCACTGGTGGGGGAGTGAGCCAGTGGCTGTGTGCAGCCTGGCTGCTAGCTGGGGTTAAACCACAATACTGCCCCTATTTCTACCCCATGGAGTACAGGAAATAGGAGAGCAGAGATGTTGGGCCATCTTCAGTCTGTTTCAATTCACAGTGTCTCCTTTTGAAAAAAAAAAAAAAAAAAGTATGATAAATGTATATGGAAAAAATAATTTTGAAATGTCATATCCTAGTATTCAGACATGTATGATAGATA
Source organism: Cettia cetti (assembly GCA_013401135.1). Classification (NCBI taxonomy): domain Eukaryota; kingdom Metazoa; phylum Chordata; class Aves; order Passeriformes; family Sylviidae; genus Cettia; species Cettia cetti. The sequence goes on from VZUI01074155.1 coordinate 41,508, forward strand.
TATAGATTTTCATGTCTTGCACATTGTATTGCTAGTATAAATCATGACAGCACTGAATTAAGACATAAATAGAAAAGAGAGAGAGAGACTGGGAAAAGAGTCTCGTGAGCTCGGGAAGTGGAAGAAATTCACTGCTGCAAGAACAAAATCAATGAAGAGAGTGAGTGCTTCCTTCACAGGAGCTTTACCCACCCACAGCACGATGAAGCTTGGTTCATTGACTCTTTCCAACTTAAAGCAACTTGTAAAAGCTAAACATATGTTTTAAAGCAGTATGATCTCTGCCTCTAGGAAAAAGGAGAAGAACTTCTGAGGTTTCTGATACATGTCGAGGGCACACATACATATATGACTGTTTGCATGAGGTATTGCTACTAACTGGCATCTTTTCTTTTGCAGAAATGTTCAAATGCTCCAGAGTTTTTAATTGTGTCCTTTGAGTGTGCCACTCCATAGAAGAACAAGGGGAGAAGTAATATGGAAGAAATGCTTCAGCAGTGAGAGCTGGAGGATCAGCTCTGTGGTAGAGAAGAAGTGTTGCCTGGAGAATGCCTGCAGAGCCCCTAACATCACTAGTCCTGGATGTGCACAGAAACATTTTGAAAACTTTCCTTGCACATTTTTTGCACACATCTGTTCTCCTTCAAGCTGTACTAGGTGAGGAACTATCATCTAGTGATAAGAGTTCAAGTTTGAAGACAGTTCCAGTTCTCTGTCACAAAGAAGCTGTGTGATATTAAATGATGTAAAGAAAAACAAAGGAGTACCATGATTTGGCCTCAGGTTTCTCAACACAGGTTTCATAACTGTTGTTATGCCAATACCTCCAAAATGTGCATATTTTCTGCAGTCCCTTTTCATGATGTCTCCTAAATTTTCAGGCAAATTTTAGGCAAGTATTCACAAAATCATAACATGGATAAGGTTGGAAAAGACCTTGAAGGCTGTCTAGTTTCAACTTCTCCACCATGGATAAGGATGCCACCCACTAGATCAGTTTCCTCAGGGGACATCCAACCTGGCCTTCAACACTTCCAGGGATGGGACATCCACAACTTCTCTGGGTAACTTGTTCCAGGGTCTTACCATGCACGGAGTAAAGACAATCATAAGAAAGACCAAGATTGATATAAAGATCAAAAAATGCTCAGCAGTTATTCTGTAGATAAGATACACCTAGCAAATGGACAAAGCGCTGTGCTGACTCCTGACAATGAGAAAAAGCTCAAATCTGTAAAAGCAATTATTCACTGTGGTCTTACACAAATTGAAAAAACAGATGCCTGGCAAAATACAGAATAAATCTAATTACTCGATAAATGCTTGAAGATCTTCGGTTGTCAGGTACAACCATGATGCGAAATATTACTGTGATTCATTTTTTTCTAATAGCACAAGTGCAGTAAAAGGAGTTAAGCAAGTGTTTTGTAGCAGAAGTTTCCAAGTGGCTATATATGCTGTAGTTATCTGGCCCATAACCAAACATATGTTCAGAGTCCATGGTAGCAAATTTGGTATGAATGTTTAGATGGATCATGAAAAGGAAAAGTGGGAACATTTAGAGACATTGTTCTAAATCATAGCAGTTACACTTATTCTTGGAGAGCTGAGAGCTGCTAGTGTCTGACACTGCTGTGTAAAATGTCAAGCATAAACTGTATGGATCCCTCAGTTTTTCCCTTGGAAAGGGAAGAAACCAGAATCTGGAAGGGTTATTCTTTTTTCTTTTATTTTTTTTTTTTTTCTGACCAGGCATCCTTCCAGGCTTTTCTGGAAAATATACATATACTTTTGCTCAAGCCAATGAAGCTTCATCAAGGAGATAAACATCCCTCCTCCAGCCAGTGCAGCCACTGAACCTTTTCCCTAGTGAGTGCCCTTCCTGCAAACAGAGCAGCTCTTGATGCCCCCTGTGTGGCTCATCCACTGCCAAGTATGGAGCTAGCAGTGAAGAGATTCCACTGAGGAGTGCAAATCAGAGGGAATTATTTTCTTCAGCTTGTTTAAGGATTTGAAGACTTTTCCCCAGAGCCTAGTTATCGAGAAAAATAGCAAGAAACAAGAGATGCCACAAACACTTTGTCAACTTCAGATCTTTCTGGTTTAAAGATGTTAAAGAAAGCTGTTTCCAGCCACTGCAATGGTTTTACTGCTAGAGTAAGTAGGAACAATCTGTTACAATTCAAATGCATTGTGTTCCACAGAAAGCTGGATTTTGCACAGAATGAATCTTATATGGGAACATTTTAACTGCACTAAAGACACCTAGTAGGTCAGATGTACCAGCATGTGCTATTATTTCCACAGAAGCAGAGATCTGTGTAACAGTTTGACTTGTTGATGTGTCCGGTTATTCCGAACAACCCAAAACCTCTTCAATATGTGCTTAGAAAGCATAGAATAATCTGACAACAAATATAGCTTTCTGAAAAAACATAGCTACTGTGGTGTAGACACAGGATAAGTATCTCTGCCATGGATCAAGGAATCAAGGTGCAGCTTGTGAATTCTCTTTGAGATCACAGAATTTTTGTACACTGAAACCATTGTGGGTATTTGCTATAACTCCTTGCCCTGTATTTTTTTCCTTTTTTTTTTATTTTTTATTTTGAGTAGTGTCTCTGTCTCAGAATAGATTGCTCAGTCAGAACTATCAGCACCAGCATTGACCCTGACTAGGAGGAACAAAATTATAAAGAAATATTTTTCTCCAAAAGCTTTGAAGAAAAGGATAGGGCAAGGGAAAGCAGGAGATGAGATAAATCTCAGGCAGCAGAGAGAGATCAGAAAGCACTGGTTTGTACTGCAGGGCACCATTTTTTTCTGCTGGAATGCTAACAGAGCTGGTCACGGAGAATGCTGGGCTGCAGAGGTTAGGAAAACAGAACTCCCTGTTTCTACGATCTCATCTTATAAAGCAGTCCTGCAAAGACTCCATCTCACAAAAAACATTCCTAGAAACCCAGGTAGGAGCCAATCCCTCAAGCCCTGATTAAGACTGCTTGAAGCTATGTGGCTCCAGTTTGGAGTGCTGACACACATCCAAGAGGAACAGGCTGAGCAGGCTGTATTAATATGCGCATTATTAATAGCTGTTCTCTTGCAGCATCTGGTAAGTGCTTAGAAGACACTGGAGACCGAACAGTGTAGTTTCCACAGGGAGGATGTGATCTTTTCCCTCAGTATTTTACTCACAAAATAACCTAGTGTTTCCTAGGTAAACATCCCTCTGTGCTGCATGCCACAAGGCACCCAAGTAAGAAAAAGCAGAACTGTAGGAAAAACCCTTGTAGCAAAATATTCAAGCCTCCTAACGGTTACTCTCATGCTTTCACAATGTGAATGAAGGCTAGTCATGCACCCTACAAAAAGTTGTTACAGTTGTACAGATACTTTCCCCGTGTATTTTTGCCCATCAAACACAGGGAGTCCATGTCAATATTTCCATTATATGTCCATTGGGGAAGTACGGGACATCTTATTTTCAGTGGCTCAACAAACTTTTCACTTAAAGGAAAGAAACCCAAAACCCAGCAAATATTCATCCACATGTGTGGCTTTATGCCAGAGAACTTTCAATTTTCTGTTTTCTTGCCATTTTTGGGAAATCATTTGGAAGCAATATTTCTGCTTGCTGGTATCACAGTAGAAAGCACTGAAGGGGTGGCTACAATTAAACCCTCTGGAAAGGAAAAAAAACCTATTCCTGATGTTTTGATGCATCCAAAGACACAAAACAGCTAAAAATGGAAAAGGGGACAGTTACCAGTTTATGAACATGTCTTTTCTCACAGGCTTCCCTGGAGTGGGAGCTGACATAATCCAGCTGTCCCAGCTTCAGCACAGCCTAAACCTGGTCAAAACCACACTCTTCACATCCAAAATCTTTCACTTGCTGCTGAGCTGGCTACAAGACTCATGTTGATTTTTCAATCACTGTTCAATTTAGGCTTCTGTATAACTAAATGAGGTTTTGGTTCCCAGTTGTCCAGGTCATGTTCTGTACTTGGTAGATATTGGGCTGCAGCTTGTACAGAAACACTGTAGTGCTATAAATCATTAAGTGTCAGGGTCTTTTCACACTATGTTCAGCAGTTCTGGAACACATGACTTGTAGAGATTCAGGAAACATTCATTTCTGTAAATACTGTCACATCAAGCTTAAAAGCATATTTCAACTATTTCTTTTCTGATCCTTGTAGTAGTAATTATTTTGGATGTTCATCACATACGTCCCATTATTTTCAAGGCAGTTAGCACAGTTTTAGATGTACGTGTCTGTGTTGCAGTCAAAGCTAGGTTGCATGCAATAAAGGGAAAATTTCCCATACAGACATGGAGTCCAAGGAAATTTCATGTCTGAACTGAAAAGGTTTCCCTACTTTTTCCTGATCTGGTTTGCATGATGCTCACAAGCAGCAACACTCATGGTGCTTTAAGTTCAGAAGCAAACAGTCACACAGGCAAAAGCACCTTTAATCACTGTTCATTATGAATTCAAATGCATTGCCTGAGACATCACATGAGGTCATAAAAACCCACAGCTATTAACTTACAGACAGTAATTGCTGAATCTGACCTGAACACAGCATACAAAGCTGCAGGACCGCAGATAATGATATCAGACTTCTCTGTGAATACAGGAGAGATATTTCCAAAAACAAACCAAGGGTCAGAGCACATGGGAATGATGTAAAATGAAATCAGTGAGAACCAAGGGGAAAAGGCAGATCTCTCCCACTCTCCCCTTAGCACACAGATGCCTTTTCCAGACATGGGAGCAGTGTCAGAGAGCTACTCTGAACTGTGCCCAGTCGCTCCAGTCGTGGGACTACAGAGGACACACTTCAGTCTCAGGACACAAGAGGAGCCCAGTGCAGGGACTTCCTTCCTTCTTTGGCTGCATGCCAACCATCAGGGCTGGCTTAAGCTTTATGCCAAATCCAGGTACCATGGAGCTCAGAGAAATTTTTCCGTTTCTCACACAGGCTTTTGGGGAAAGAATCGGCCCCAAATTTTGTAGCACTTCAAACTTCTACTAGCATTAAGGCTTCTTTTTCTCACTAATTGTGGAAAATCACAGCATGTCATATTGGCCTTGGTCCATTAATAACATATTTTGTGATCCTACTTACTGGCCCTGGAGAAAACAGATATCAATGATGTAAGCCTATTTCCCACTGAAAACATTGAAGATTCTTCAATGAAAAAGCTAAAAATAAAATTGTCTTGAAAAAGGTTTGCTGAGGGTAACATATATACACAGAAAACCAAGAAGAAAAAGCCATAGCAACCCTGTAATACATAGGTTTTTCCAACTTAAGCTGGGGGGGAAAAGGAAAAAAAGGAAAAACAAACTACTTCCTATTTCATACCCACTTCTGAGAAATCATTTCCCTCCAATTCAGGCTGACCTTCTGAATCATATCTGGTTGTGATTATCCCCTCAAGAACGCAGAAGAAACGATATACCATGTGTGTCACACACAAATGACTAGCCTTTACCTGGTCCATCCCACTCAGCTTTGCTATTGACAAAACATCATTATAAAAAAGGTCAAAATAACAAATCACTAGATTAGTAGAAGAAGATATTTTTTAGTCAAGAGATTCATTTCCCCTGCAACATAAACACTAACATATGCTACAACATACCCACAACAAGAAAGCTAAATGCTAGTTTCTACATAATAAAAATACAAATTTGCCAAAGGTCTGTGCACACTTACATAAACTAACAACACATGAGCCAGAGAACCTCACACAAGTACTAGAGCATATGGTAAATTACAGCAGGAAGGCAGGCAGGCAGGCCATTAGACCTTCAGATTAATTGTGATTATTTACATACTTCCCTCCTATTTTTTCTTTCTCTCCCCTCTCATGCTCTGTAACATCATCCCAGGCCTAAAACAAAACCAAAGCTCCGTGTTTTCTTGGTGTTGGACATGGGCTCTGCTGAAAGTGACCCTGCAGGACCATCTTTAAAACACACAGGGTGAAGCCACAGCACAGCCAGGCCCTTCTCCCTCTGCAGAGGTGACGCTGTGAAGCTGTGCAGCTTTGTGCAAGCATTCCCACACCCCACCAGGAAGGATGAGCTTTGGCAGGTTTTGCTGCTCCTTGTCAGATGTTCATCTGCAGCCTTCCACCAGTGCAGAAGGCATAGGGGAAGGGGAACAGGTAGGTGTTGGAGCACTGTGCCCAGCCACAGCCGTCCCTGCTGCTGCTCCAAAGTTCTCCTCTCCCAACAGAGATGTTACTGGCACCACGGCAGGTGGGCTGAGAAGAGCAAGCAGTGGAGGTGACCAAAGGGAGCCTCGCTGTTCAGAACACATTAGGAGGATATCTGCAATGCAGTTCTGGCTAGCCAATGTATTTAATGAAGCAGCAGCCCGACAGTTTCCATGTCATTTAAACTTTCTGCCAGCAAAATGTTTTCTCCATCTCTCTTTTTGTTTTTCTTTGTAATCCCTCCTGAGGTGTGTGTGCAAGGCAAGCGACCCTGGCAAGGAAGCTCCTCAACTGGCCACGGCCCTGCCCTTCACAGCAGGGAGCATCTCACAAGGCTAAAAGGGGCCCAAAGCACTGCCCACACCAGAGCTGCCTGGACCTCATGGATACACTTCGCAGCCACTCCCAGCTGCCCTCCCACATGGACAAATGGGCAGCCCTGCCCTGCCAGAGCAGTGTAGGTGTGGGCAGCCCCTTTCCCAGACCCTGTCACTCTTTCATAGCTGGCTCTGCAAGGTTGGCCTGCCACGGCACCTGTTGTCTCACATTAAAACCAGAGAAATTTGAGGGACAGAGCGAAATTCAAGCTGAAACCTGAGCGAGGCCACACAGTGCCCCCGGTGCTTTTGAACAGTGCCTCCACTGTGCTGGACAGCCTGGGCTGCTGCAAGCAGGATGTGGCTTTTCCACGTGCTCACGCATCCCAGCTCTGCAGGCCAAATGGCTGGAGAGGACTGGCCTTGTGGCCACCACCAGTAGGTCTCAGCTCTAGCTTCTTTTACCCAAGCAGTCCTTTTAGAGGATAACAGCTCCATTTTAACATTGGCCAGCTCACACAACCTTACTTTTCCAACTCTTTCTTCCTCTCTTCCTGCATATATATATATATATATATATATACAGAGAGAGATACTGGTCTAGATACAACTTTTGAAAGCCTACTGATTTAGATGAGCACAGACATAAAATCAATTCCTCAGCCTATGGTCTAACCACACCTTTGTACGGTTTATAATGGAAAAGTCAGTAGTAAAATTAAAAGTGTTGTTAACTTCCAAATGGCACTTTCTGTTGTTTTATGTTTGGCATAACTGACCAAATGGGACATGTTCACTTTTAATAGTGTTTTTATTTATTTTTTCAGCAGTATTTCTTTAGTAGTTTTTCCTTTTATATGACATATTAATACATAATTCAGTGGTTTTATGTCTCCCCGCACAGCCTGCATGATTTCTTGTGCTATTGAACAGTACTATTTATGACCAAATGGCCAAAATGTCTTTTTTTTTAATAATCTTTTCTGGTCATGGGCTTGCTTGTTTGTTATTTTGTTTTCTTGACATTTTCTGAGCCTGCCAGAGGGCTTAGGTCCCCAATTTCCTTGTCTGTAACAGGTCACCCCAAAGGGTCAGAATTAGCATGTTTACTAAGAAAAGTCAGTCTGACAGAGGTTGAAAATACAGCAGAGACATCAGTGTTCACAGAGCTGTTATCAGTAAAGGTCCTCTGGCTTTACTGTGACACGAGGGGTTGCACGTGAGCCAGATGCCCCTATTAACTCTAAGAGCAGCAGCTCCATTTCCTGTTCCCAAGAAAGGCACCAGTCCACCTCAGCATTGCTGTGAAACTTTCCTGGGGTGCCGAAACCAACTCAGCACTGCAGGCTGCAAGCCCAGCTCAGTGGGGCAGGTGAAACCAAGCACCACCTCCATTCTAGACGTTTGTTTCAAGCATGTCCCGCTTGGTTATCAGCATCTAGTGTGCACTTTACAATTGAGTAATTACTTTATCCATAGGTTAAGCACTCATTGAATCCAATTGTTATATCACCATGTACATGGTGTATAACCTTATATGCTATTTCTGTGTATTGATATTTTCCATCTGTACATTCTTCTCAGGCATCAGCAGAGGACACAGAGACCTTCATTAGCCCTTTGATGGACTACAGACATCCTGCTTGTTAGTCTATTATCTAACTGCTTATCAGTCACATTCTCAAGCTCTCATTATTTTACTTTCACACTGCTGTAATTAGCCTCTGTATTTTTCAGGCACTCATAGCCTTGCTTCAGCCTACATGCACAGATTACACAGAAAGGAAGCTCAAATATTAATGTCATAAATGTAAGCTTATTAAAGGCAATCTGTATAGCGCTGCTGTTAAGAGAGGCTAAAAAGTTTATTTTTCCTGGGTTTATTTCCTTCAGGTATTGGTTGCCTCTCTTCCAACATTGCCAGAGAACAAATCCTGCTTGTCTACCCAGGGCAAATAATTTCAGATGGCTGCTAACAAAAGGTCAGCAGGATTCAGCTGAGCTCAGCAAGAAAGATGTTTTCTTCCTTTTTCCATTTCTTGTGAATATATTTTCTCCTTTTCCATAATTTTAAGGGAAGGTCTCACTGTTGTTCTTCAGAACATTCCTTGCAACTTAGAGACAAAAAGAGTAATTATTTGGAAATAGTAGGGAGAAAGTATCTACTGCTTTCTCTGAGGGCTAAGCTTTCCTCCTCATAACCAAGCTTTTATGATAATAAATATGGTGCTGGAGAGTCCATTGTGCCTTGAAAGACCTGTGATAGTAATGACAAGTGTGAACATACAAGTTGGATTTTAAGTATCATAAATGCAGGAAGAGGCACAGCCTTGAGATCTGACTGTCCACCAGCAATCCCTTTCACTTTTTTAGTGGAACAGTGGAAAAACTAACTAGCAAAAAAATGCTGCTGCTAAGGAACAGGCTCATCATCAGCACTGTGAACTCACAGTAAACAAGAAACCCAGCAAATTAAGAGCAGCCATTACTTCACACATACTGCTCCTCTAAAGAAACTGGATCTTGGAATTCTTAGTGGCCCATTCCTAATGTCTTGTGTCTTTCTTCCAGCTCTACTCCCTTCTTTTGAAATAATTTCTGAGTTTTTCCAGGATCTCACGAGTTCCTAAGGAACCAAGGACCTAAGGACCTATTCTCAAAAGAGTTTTCCTCTCTCAATCCAAGCCACCTGCACCCTTCAGTGCATCACGCTTTCTGTTCTCCCCACACCAGAGCTCATCCCAATTTACACAATTCTATATGCTGATATTTCAAATATTTCCTTGAAAATTGAAAAAAATTGAAGCAACCTGAAACTCATTTCATCATCTGTTTCACCTTATTTAGTAATAAGCATCTGCCAGCACAGAAAATAATTTTAATGGTATGCAATGTAGATAAAATCCTGAGATTAATTCAGTTTCACCTATCTGTACTTTAAGAAAATAAATCATATTTATTATTTAATTCATAAAATGCATCCTCCCCACCATGCTCACCATTATCTTTCTACTGTTAATACTATTAAAGGCAGTGACCCATGCCTGGACATTTCAGCTCCATGTTGCTCAAACTTTAAATGTTTTTTTTAAATGAAAACCACTTGCATAGCTATAATTGTGGTCTACCAGGGAGGTCTCCATTAAAATTATCACTTCCAGGGGTTTCATCAGACTACCATAAAAAAATTCCCCCAGACTGAGCACAGCTAAAAGTACTCCTTCTCCCACACCAGTACTGTGCAGAAGCAGAGCATTGGCCCCAGTGTATCAGCCCTTCACTTTCAGGATACAGCTAGAGAGCACTGGAAGTAGACCAGACATCAACCCCTGCAGTGAGATGTCCACTACCTCCCAATCTAAGGTCACACTTTGACCTCTCATAACCTTTCCCTGTTTGTCTTTTGAGACTTAAGACTTAGAAGGGAAGTTGCTGTGTCTTAGAAATTAAAAAGTCATGTTACAACTTTAACAAAGGAGATTTCAGCTGTTCACACAAATTACATGAATGAGAGCAGTACTGTTTTGCTAGTAATGACAGTGGTCCCCTTGCATTTCTTCTCCACAGGGTGCAGGACTGCTCCACTGAGAGACCTTAGCAGCACTCTGTATTTTACTGCAGGGATCAGTTGGCTCGCCTGAGAGAGAAAAGCATCACCCAGGAATAAGAGAGGTGCCTTTTGCAATTACCATGAAAATCCACACACATTTGGCCAAGCTGTAAACCACAGGTGGTCACTAACTGTGTGTTCCTCATTTTCTGGATGCCTGACTTGAAACCCTGGGGGCTGATTTGCAAAATGCTGAGTGCTGGAAGCTGTAATTGAAGTCTCTGGGAGCTGTGCTTTGAGCATATATTGAGCTATAAAAACACTAAGTACTCTGAAACATCAAACTGGGGTCCCAAAATCAGTGGGTCCTTTGACCTTAATCTCCCTGTGACTCAGCTCCCCATCTGTAAAATGGGAATACTGTCACCTTCTTGTCTCACAGGGGTGCTGTGAATTTGAATCTGCATGCATCTATTAAGTACTCGAAACGTTCTGCTGAAAGCACAGCTGAAACACCCAAGAGCGAATCAATAATTTTGTATTCAGCACACTCCTTGGATGATACGAGGTAAATAAGGCCTGGGCCACGCTTTGAATGATATGGCCAGATGCCTCTGAGCATCATGCAGCAGGGAAAAAATAAATAAATGCAAACTCATGTAATTAAGACTGCCTTGTAATGTGTTTACACAGGGGACCAGAGTTGTGGTTATGTGGGCAACTTTAGCTTTGGCATCTCCAAAGCAAGAAAAATAACATTGCTACTGAGGGATGGTGTACAGTGAATTCTGACATTCAACACTGTGCAGGAGGTAGGTGGAATGAAAAATTTATCTCACAAAATGGGTAAGTTAACAGTCATTATTCAGGGGCAAAGCAGAGTTAGGACACAGTGGAATGAAGGATGCCTGCAGAGCCCTTCCTCACTGCCAGTGCTTTAGGACACCATTCTAAATTACATAATCGTATATTTTGCCTTGGGAACTCTTGCCTCAGCACAGACCACATGTCTACAATATTTTGTTTGTATTCTTCTATGTACTCACCTAGCTCTTATTTTGCTGCACATTATTTCCTGCTATGAAGACAGAACTATTAACTTCCTAGGAGTTCCTTGTGGCTCTGGCACTAATTCACAGTTAATTTACTTCCATGGTACATAGAGGATATTAAGCTAAAAGGAACCACTAATTTGGGACTCAATTTGATTTTTCAGAGGGGTGGAAGTTTTTCTCAATCGATGCAATGGCTATTTGCTGGTAGCAGACAAACCCTGAAACTCAAAGACCTGAGGTGCTTTTCCAGCTACTCTGGAGCAGGGAGGGAGGCATTTGCTGTGATGGACAGAGATAACTGTATTTACTGACACATCATAGGACCATCTACTCTAATCTATCCAACCTCTCTGTCACAATCCCTCTCTGTTCACCAAGGTCCTTCCTTCATTCATTCCTCAGGCACTTAAACACAGGCAATTAATTCCTGTCTGGTTCACAGCTCCATCCCCTGTGTATTCTTCAAAACCTGCCTGATCCCACATGTGCTGCCCCAGCCTCCTTCCCAGCAGCATTTCAGCTCCTAAGAGCTCTTCTCTCAGCTTTCCTCTCCTTAAGACATCTTCCTGTCACCTAAGAAATGTTTGAGTGTATACATGGTGCAGATTTTCAAAAACAGAAGAATTTGGCTAAATTTGTCAAAGCAGAGAGAAAGATGCAGAAGCTATTCTTCTAAAACAATGTGAGACCCATCTTAAAATACTATCTTTCAGTCTTGGCTGGTCTTTGCAAAGAAAAGACGTCAGAATTCAGTATGTAATTTTGCCTTCACCCTGCTAAAATTTGTCTTTCCTGAGAGTGATGAACTTCATTCTTCAGCAGGCACCCAGCAGAGAAAATTTCAATCAATTTCCCAAAATCAGGGTTTGAGGAATAAAGTAAATATATTCCATTAAAAAAAAAAAAGAAAAAAAAAAAAAAGCAGCCATGTAAGAAAAAGCCTAAGCCTTCTAATAAGGAGAGCTAAGCAGAGATTACAGCCTCACCAGTTATCCATGTGACAGAACATTACAAGTCTCAACTGTGCTGTAAAGAGCATTTTTTTAAAGACACTTTTTGGGGGTCATGTCATAGGTGTATTGTGTATTAGAAACATTGCACTGAACAGATCCAATTTCATTCCTGAGCTTTGACATTTTATTGGTGAGCCTGGATCATGCTGAATATGTAAAGGATTAAAGAAATTGTCTCTTCTGTAAGCAGCTGAGATAAAGAAGAAAACAAGAAAGAAAAAAAAATACCAAGAAGGCATAGAATTAGAAAGTTTCATTGGTAGGTTTTATGTAGCGATGCAGCAGGATCCAATGGAGGACAACACCAATGTTTTGCCCCATGGTAAATTGAACACACCTGGAATCTTCCTGAATATATGCCTATATATTACATTGTATTTTACAGCATCTCTATATTTTCTGTTGGCTTAAAAAATAAATTTTAAAAAGAACCTTATTTATTAACTCAAGAACTTGTCCTCCAGAGGTGACTGTGACCCATATTCAGTTCTGATAGAGCACTATAACACTAGCAAAGTACTTAAGAATAATTAAAGTAGAGGGGAGGAAAAGCCCAAAGTGTTTTCTTTTTCACACAGTGGATAAAAGAGTAGTATGAAACCACACAGAGTTAAATATGTCCATATAAAATTTTCTGTTCTGCTCCGGCCTGTGAGGAGAAGTCAAGCATTGTCTCATCCTTGTTTAAATTTGTCTTTGCATTTCACATTTTATGTGGGAAGATTGCCTTGAGATCTCAAAGGGAAAGCCCACTAAACTGTAGTTCCCTGGCGCAGCCAGTCCCACATGGCCTTTGCACATGGGCACAGACCCAGCCAGTCTCCAGCCTCTGCCACTAGCTGACCACAGGCAAGCCTGCTTGGCACACCAAAGAGATGGGAAATTACTAGGACCTGGAAGTCTGAGCAATTACACCCAATCACAAGCTGGTGGCTGGCTAGGTTAGATGTCCACTAAGCCCAGCCCTGGCTTTCCCTTATTCAAGCTGTGATGACCTGTCACGGCCATTTCATGGGGGATGATTTGGGCTCCCAGCAGTGGCCTGGCTGCCAGTATGTCACCTGCAATGGCTGTTTACAAGGGATTAATGGTTCAGGTGGTCAAAGGGGAAATACAGTTGAAAGACAGGAGGCAGTGAAGGAACAGCTTGTCATTTCTACATTGTGTGATAATGATGGCAGAGAAAGAAATAGTTAACCCCATGACAGATCAGTAAGGTGATTTTTCCATCCTTCTGCTATCTCCTTATCTTTTGCCTCTATTAAGTTGGCTATTTACCCCAGTTATTTCTGCTTGCACATTCCTATGGTTCAGCTCAAGTGATGCCTTATCAGCCTTCTACTACTTATCCAAGTTACAGAATTTCCACTGCTCTGGGGCTTGTTGCACGGGGGACAGAAAGGAAATGAGCTTAAAGACAAGCTCAATGTAAAGTAAGTGGATGCTTCAAGTAATCATTTCCTTGCCTTGTGGTAAACAGACATGCCTTTACCCTCCAACTTCATGTCAAAATTTAACCTTGGACATGAAGACTTCACAGAAGAAAAAGCACTTAAATAGCCAACTGTTTTGATGCTTCACTTCTGCAGAAATGAGCTGTTGTCTTTGATGTATTTATTATACCACATCTGTCTTTTAAATCACAGAGTAGTATTAACATCTAGCTTTTGCCATAAATTATAAATATCTTAGTAATTTTCCTGCATTTTACAAGCCAAAATGTCACCATCTCAATATCTGTCTTTAGCATGTATACTATAGCATATATTTTTCTTTCCCCCACCCCCTAAAAAGAAAGATCAAGCCCTTAAAAGCATTGGAACACAGATGAGCTGCTATTAACATTATGCTCAAACTAAGCAGAAGCTTGTGATATTAGAAGCCATTCCCCTTACCCCATCCCCCACTCATGCCACACAGAGGTGATATTTGCCTTGCAACAACAACAACAACAACAACAAAAAAAAAAAAAAAAAAAAAAAAAAAAAAAAAAAAAAAAAGAAAAGAAAAGGAGGGAAGGAAACACCGCATCTTTGAGACAAATTTTACGACACTCTGAATGATATGTGCGCTTTTTATGTTTATGAAACCACCATCTAGCAAAAAATAGCTGCCTAATATTTTGACACGAAGGTCATTTGAAAGTTTTACTGCCTGCAAGCCCGATCCATTTTGTTGACAAAAGGCTCTCTCAGGGCTCTTTAAGGTGTCCCAGCCTGCTCGACTTTCTCTCTGTCTAGCATTTCTATTTCCCCTCCTCACCCCCCTCCCACCAGACTAATTACCAGCTCATTAAGGCTGTCCTAATGAATTATGTTACAGCACTAAGAAAGGGCTTGGAATAAATGCTCATTTAGGTAAGGGAGGAGGGACAGAGAGATTACTACTTGTGTCAACCTTGCCAACTGAAGCTAACTTGATCTGACCACACTCAACACCCAGACCTCCTGCCTCCCCCCCACAAAATCATAAATATTTCAGCTGAAATAAATTTTAGATTGATATAAACATGCTCTTGGGAGGAATTGGCTTCCTAATGCCACAGAAAGAGAAATGCTCAGGAAGGTTATACTATGTGAACATTGAGCTTGTGCTCTATGAGCTGTGCTGCCTGCATCTGCAAAGGGCTGAGGAATAACAGGGTATGTGGAATGCTCTCCCCTTGCTCAGTGCTGTCAGGCAGAAAGGCAAAGGCATCCAGTGCTGAACAGTCCTTGTTTATTAAAGGCGCTTCTGCTATATTTTTGATAACTTATGAAGGAGGCCAGGCAGAACAGCTTCCATTTAAGACCACTCCACATTGCATAGTGAAATTGCTCCTATTTCTTATACAGAACAGTAACATTGTCTCCACAAAGAATTCCATGACCCAGCCAAAACTGGGATCTGCAGAGGTGAGTGACAGTGTCCTGCTCTGACCTGTGAACTAGATTCTTAATGTGATACTTTCTCAATCAGAGCTTTATCAAAGACCCCTCACCATTTTCCACATTCAGCTTAGACATTTGAAGTGCTAACATTCAAATGTGCCATTTTTCAAAGGCGAATCTTATATTTTATTAATATCTTGCTATTCTTCTGTTGAACAGGTACCTGAGCTGTGTATATTGGTACCTGGGCTTTGGCTCTCCTGAGGGATTTTTATGGTCTGCAACACCCCTCCATGCATGTTCACTTTTCTCCCCCCTCCCCCCTTTTTTTTTTTAATGCAAGTAGCAGTAAGTGATTGCAGAAGAAAATTTTGCTTCAAATAGGCCCGAATTTCCTCAAAATGCACTGCCAACATTAGTTTTCACTACATGCATGTGAAAACACATTCCAACTATGGTCAAGGTAGCAGTGCACACGCTAAAATAGTACAGCTGAACATGAGAGAGAATTTATTCTATTTTCTTGGAATCATCTGCTTTTTGAGAGCTTTAATTACTTTCGGATTTTGTCAAGAATCATTAAAAGTAGATTAGTTAATGCAATGCCCTCTATTATTGTGCTTCTAGGTTACTTTGTTTTCTAAATTCTTCACCAGAAGGAGTCACAGACATCAGAAAATGGTCATTTTTAAGAAATCCTTCAGCTTTCCCATATTGCATTTTTAATGGCTTCATTAGCACCCAGCAAGAGCAAATATACTTGCAAACCTATGAGCTGACATTTCCACACAGACCTCAAAAACCTTTTTAGCTGTAAAGGCAATAATTTAAACTGTCTCTTGGAATAAGAGACCACACAAATTCAGAGCTTTCATACTTTAGAACGTGTCAATAACTGGCTACACTTTAGGAATAATTAAACTGGCTTTAAGCAGCATCTAAAGTTTAGATCAGATAGCTTTCAGATGGAAGTGGACTGCAACACTTTTATTTCTATTTAAATACGTACACCCTCCAGGATTTAGGACATGCCACAAGCTTAAATTTATTTTCTGCCCATTCATCATCTTCCAGTGATAAAAATTAATAGTAATTGCAGGCAAACTTGTGCATATAGCTCCTTGCATTACATAGACACAAGTATATAAGTTGTACAAACGAAAAATATTAGACAGGCACTTTTCACACTAAGAGACAACCTAGCAGCCAAGCACTAGATTATTCTTATCACTCTTTTGCAGTAAAGCAGGAGAGAGAAGGCAAGAACATATATGGGAATTTCTGCCAGAGCAGATGACAGAGCTGTTACAGGACAAATAAAAAAATAAGTACATTTTCCTTTCCCCAAAACATCCCTTTCTCATCCCAAGTTTCTTGACTTTTTTTCTTTTAAAACTTTGGCCCTGTTTAGACTGTTTCTTTTTCCTTCCTTCTCCTTTAAAAAGGCAGAGAAGCGGGTGGTAAGCACGGGGAGGAGGGGGCGAAGGGAGAAATGTCCCTTCTTCCCCTTAGGGGACGGATGCAGCATGCCAGAGGTGTGACAGAAGCCATCCTGCCCCTGGCAGCAGGGCTGGCGGGTGAATTGGGCGGCCACGGTATCAGCTGGGGCCATCGGCACGTCCCGCTGCCTATCAGCGCTGTGCCTGGCAGCTGGGGAGATACATTTAGATAAAGCAGCCAGCAATCGTTGATAACAAGTCCCTCAAATGTCAGCCAGCACAAAGGGCAGCATTGATTGCTGCTGTACAGCCTGCCTTTCCTTTTCTTTGGTGCTCTATTTTTCCCCCCTTTTAATATAGCAAAGACTCTGGCTGGGATAATCTGCCTGCAAAAAAGGCCATTGTGCTGCTACACGTATTGTGTTATTCACTAAATAGAATTTACCAATGTTTCTCTGATTCCCTTTCCTTTCTCCTCCCCTTCCCCTCCATCCCCTTGTTGCTGCTTAGTCATTTCTTCACAGAGGTGGGCCTGATCCAGCAAAGGACAGACATTGAGTCCTAGATGAGACATACAGGCTCTTTGAAACCTGTGGTATAGATTTCCTCCTCTCTCCCACAGCTTTGGACGGATGCCCAAAGCTAGCACTCAGCTTTCGTTTGTTTCTGACACAGAACTGACATGGTTGACATTTTGGGGCCATTTCATCCCAGAAGTTGCACCAATCTGAAAGTGAAAAGTATTTTGATAATCAGACATTCAATATGTTCTCTCTTTGAGATACCCAGTTGAGCCCTGGCAACCTATAAAGTTCAGAGTCAACTCGCTGAGATTTGCAACCACGTTTGGCAGAGGCTGCTGCCCCAGCAAGAGACACCCCACATTCTGCCATGAGAATGAAATGGGACTTGGCAGCAAGAAGCAGCACCAGCACAAAACATACAATGTAAAATAACACAGTGAAGGTGCATTTGACATTAAGGGCTCCTGTGCTCCAATTGCTGATGCCTCTAGTGGTTCTCTTCAATTTTTCTCCCTCAGCCTCTCTTTCCAGATAATGAAAGTAATGTATTACCTGCTCCCACATGCCAGCCTTGGGCTGCAGGAGCCATCCACTTAGCGTTTACAAAGTAGAAGTCACCAGCAGGTTCCCAGAAGGTCAAGCAGTGACACATTTCCAGCCCGTTGTTCAGGACTGTCCTTCACCACAGTTCCCTTCCTCTGAGAGAGGTAAAAGGGGACCCAGCCCTCAGGCGTGCTCATTGCATTCATATCAACACACTCCCCCTCCTGCTATCTTTTAAACTGATGTGAATTTAAAGCCAAATCTTTGGTTCAGTAATGAACAGGCTGTTCCCAGCTATTAAAAAAAAAAAAATTACAATCCCCAAGATTTTATAATCATTTTAATTATTATAATTTTAGACTTCATACTTCACCAATAATAGGGCTCAAACAAAAAGTGTGGAGTCCCTAGAGAGATAAAATGACAATGGGTTTTGTCTCGTATGCTTGCTATAATTACAACTATTTGATCTGATGCAGTTTTACACTTCTATATTTTCAGCTTTGGTGTTTTGAATGTAAACCTCTCTGAGGATCCTTCTGAAGGCCTGGAGGATTGTATCTCTCCCTGCACAGAAGCATTTCCTATCCTCTCATGTCTCTTGCAGGGATAAGAAGCTGGAAAATATCCACTTCAAGCCACCCAGAGGTGACCACAGCCACAAAGAGCATTCCCAGGCAGCAGCTGCTCTGCAGGGAAAGCAGGATACTCCCTGGGAAGGTGCTCAGCACTAACAGCTTCACCAGCTGAAAGCCAAGTGTGCAGGATGAGTCTTCAGAGGGAGTGATGATATGGGCAGGACCATGACACGGTGCACCTGGACTTCCCTTGCAACAAGGAACAACACCTTGTTTCCCATTTACCAGGGTAAGGCAACATGATGTCTGTCCTCTGTCAAAGCAGAGGTCTGCCTCGGCAGACTCTGACAACAGCAGCAGCAGCTGCCTGGGGACAAGCACAGATATCATGGTATGGTTGGAAGCTCAGAGGCAGGAACAGACTTGCACTTCTGTGCTCTATCCTTCCCCTCTACCCAGAAACTGCACTTGCAGCTCTGTTTAGAGCTTTTGAGCAGCTTTTAGTGTTGGGTTTTTTTTTTTTACTCTGTATTTGTCTTACCCTTTCTGAAGCCAGTTTTACTGTGCAAGTTAAGTTAAGCATTTCCATTCATAAAAATAAACACTATTTTGATATAAGGAGAGAAGGTTGGCAGGGAAAAAAAGTATTTTCCTCACAGAAATGAGGGTTGGCAGCTCCTGCAGCACAGTGATCTCTTATACTTTTTCCTTCAAATCTGGAAGTGAAGGGGACAGGAGAGAGTTTGTCTTTTCAGACACAGCTTCTTTGATCAGCGTCATTCACTCTGGAGAATGGAATATTGAATTCCTTTTGCAGTCAGGCTGTACTTAAGCACTTTTGAGTCTGGCTGCAGTTTGTGGACTTTGTGAAACATGAGTATCTCTCCCACCTCTCTGCCTTTCTTCCCTGACATAGGGATTTTCAAAGGGCAACATACTGCTTGACCTGAGAGATAGGGTGTTCTAAAATGTCCTTGGCCATTGCTCACAAACACAAGGCCATGCTGGGAAATTGGGCATTACTCCTAAATTGGAGGGCTGCATTCTCACCCCAAGCTCATGGGTAGAAAATGCAGGAGGTGGAATTCACAGCCATGTGTAGCCCAGGTATAAATTCAGGTGCAACCTCCTTGTACTAAAGTACAAGGATCTGAAACAAAAAAAAAAAAAAAAAAAAAAAAAAAAAAAAAAAAAAAAAAAAAAAAAAAAAAAAAAAAAAACCTAAAAAATCTGTTAAGCTCTTAGGATACAATTTTTGGCAAGGGACAGTACTTCCAATTATACTGAATGTCTGCTAATGCTGATATAACCAAGTCTGCCAAGTTTTCCATTGCAAACCACAAATTTCAGGAGTGTGTAAAACTCTGCTATGCAAATGCACAACCTGCAGTGAAACTTGGCAGATAAAGCTTCAGCTGGATAAAGGTTTTACAATAATCTTTGTTTAAAACAAAGTTAATTAAATTTGGGTTTAAGCAGAGTTTCAACCATTTGTAAGTTACAGAATAATGCCAGGACTTAATTGTACCTTTTATCCGAAGATCTTTAAGTACTGAGGTATCACGTAAGCTGCACGGCACAGTGGGGAAGTTCATTCCCCCTTACACTCAATCCAGAGCAGGACCAGCAAGGAGCTGGCCTGGGCCTCCCTCAAAAAGGCTGCTCATGCCTCTTCATGCTGCTCTGCAATATCCAGCTGTTTCAGCAGCCACTGCAGAGAGGGATCAGTGAGTGCAGAATCAACACTGTGGGGGTTCTGATGACTAATTCCTCTCCTGCCTGCCCCAACCCACACCACCCCCTCCATCAGGAAGGGTTGCTACCTATTCACTGTATGATGAACCCCTGCTCTGCACAGTTCTTTTTTGCCCAGGTGGAACAGAGCACATGATAAATCAAATCTCGTGAATTTAAGTAGCTCTGTTAAATTGCTCAGTAAATTAAAGACACACACAAACACACACACCAAAATTAAAAAAAAAAAAAGAGAGAGAGAGAGAGAGAGAGATAAAAAATAGGAACACAGTGCTGTTGTGAGTATTAGTCAGCTTTTTACTAGGGAGGGAGATAGGGCTCCAGAGGCTCTCATTCTAAAATGTAGCTGTTCCCCAAACTGAAAAACTAATCAGTTCATCCATACTGCAGACTACTTTTGGAATTTTGTATTGCAGCAAGGACAGGGAGGCAACAAAATAAATTTGGTCTACTCAAGAGTGGCTACTCTACTACATACAACATAGAAAAATTACTGTATTTTATCAAAGCATGAAATTGCTTTACGAAATGGAACTAAAAATAAAATCATTTAGTGCCAAGGGTGAAAAAATGCTCCCAAGACAGGATGGTTTCTAGCAGTACTTACCACTAAGTCTTATAAGGACAGATCCATCTTCTCCTCATTTTATAACCAAAATCTAGAAGTGATTTTGGTTTGTCTTAACTCAAGGACCTAACAAGTGCAAATTTCAGTTCAAGCTGACCCCTGCCCCAACTCCTTGTGTACAGCCAGCCCTTGCTTGTTATCTGACAGCAGGAACAAATAGTCTGTTGAACCTTTTACTCTGTATGAAAGACCACAGCCACAAGAAAACCACATGGATACAGCAGAGTTTAAAATATCTATGTTTGCTTATCAAACAAAGAGAAGATAAACTTAACACAGAAATTCTGCTTCTCAGGCAAGATTCCAGTGGCTCTCATGATAGTACAAAACTGCTCCAAAATCTCACTGGGGCTGCAAGCCTTTTGCACACACACCACCCAAAAAAGCCACACAAGCACCACTCAACAAATACTGGATTATCTTGATTTTGTGCAACTCCTTGTTCATATGCTTTATCCACGATTGAACTTTCCCTCACTGACAAAGGCTGAAACAGGCCATTGTGCACCAGTTTCTTTCATAAAACAAGTTGAGCAAATTTAGGTAGAGCAGTGCTTTGAGAGCAGCTATTTTGTGCCATCAGGAAAACTGTCTGATGGTGTTCAATAGGCGTGAAAACTGACAGTGCCTCTGCCAGGACCTGGCCTGTGAGAAGCTCAAAGAGATACTCTACTTAGACTTATGTAACTACAGTAGGGGGAAACTGACAAATTTTCACCTGGATTAAACCAGGGCAGAGTGTAATCCTTTGCGTGTGGGACAGGGACATCAATCTGGGAGTGCTGATGCTGGCTTGCACAGTTGTGCACTGGTTCCCTATGGGACATCTGAGCATTATAATACAAATAAACTCTGCCCTAACCCCAGCAACCTGTCATTGAACATCCAAGGGTGCTCATATGATTGAGCAATTAGGCTCATTCCTTTCTGACACATTTTGCAGTTATCTCAAAATTCCCATTGCATTAACTATTTGGTTGCATTTTTACCTGTGTCCTCTTTAAGTGTTTCCAGGCATTGTACCATAGCATGGAAAAAGGCTTGTTGAAGAGCACGGTCCTGACAACACAATGTAAAAAGGGTTTAGGTTCCTGAGATACTGGAAGGAGGGTAGAAAGTTTTGAAAGACACCCAGTCCCAAAGGCCCCACTGATAATATGTGGTAAGAGCTAGAAGAGTTCACAACATTTTCTTGAGTCTCTGTGGAGCCCGATTGCCAAACTCTGCAAATAGCACCAGTGACAGGTACTGAAGTACTGCCACAGCCAGTGCTAGTCTCAGAGGTTCAGGGAGGCTGGAGCGTTACTTTCCCCAAAATCCTTTTGCCACTCACTCCCACTGTAGGGTGCCTCCACCTGAGATCCCCGACACAAAGGATCTTGTGGCCACCCTGGCCACCTCTGCTTCTCGTTGCTCCAGTAAAACCATTCTAGGTATTTCTTAATCTCAGAGGAGAATTTCAGCTTTTGACCTTGTGTCTAGGGCTGGGTAGGATTAGCACAGAGGACAGGGAGTGGAGCTGTGCATGGTTTACTGGAAGCCCTGCAAAAGGAGTCTCACACAGATCCTGTCACAGACCATCTTACACAAAACAAACCCGCAACTCAGTCAGCGCAATTTCTACAGCTCAAACACACGAGTTCCAGAAGTTCCTTTCCTTTGTAAATACTCAAAAGACATAAGCTGTGAGGCCACTTGTAGACTCAAAATACATTAACATGTTCAAAATGCTAATACAAAAGGACACGGAGGTACTGAGCAACTTCTCATTTTGTTATTGAGCACATGCCATGTAGGGCTACAGAGAATGACAATGAGAAAAGAGGTAGTGAAGTCATCCAGAGAACAGTCTGATAACTTGTTTAAAAGTATTATTTATGGTCTAAAATTATGTTGGGTCTCAGCAGTAAAAAAAACCAACCAAACAAGAAAATCCATATATCTATGGGTTATTAAGGGTAGCAATTGAGTAAGAAGAAATGGGGAATTATTAAAGACTTAACTGGCCAAAGTAGAGTGTGGGAAACTTGAAGAAAATCCTTTTTCCACCCCTAGGAGCAGGAGGAAGTAGCAAAGGGAAGAAGCAAGGCAGCAAGCTAGCTCACTGGGGAGGCTGCAACCACAAAGAGCCCAGGATCAGGCTAGGTTTTCATTAAAACCAGCATAAATTACATGGTATTTTTACTTGGGTGGAGAGAATGCACAAATTTTTGAACCATTTTCTAGTTCTTTATACAGCTCTGGTGCATAAGGTTGCTACAGTGTCTTTGCAATGACAGCTGGCTTGGGTTTTCCCTCACATGTCTGCTTGCAGCACCGTTTGAGTAGCTGTCACCCTCTTCATTGCTGCAAGGGAACAAATGCCGTCCCAGCCAAGCAGGGATCTGACATTCTATTTCTGTCTCTCTTCTCTGCAGGACAAGTGCTAGGTATCGGAAACAAGGCGCTAAGATCAATTGTATCAAGTCAGGAAAAAAAAAAAAGCCCACCCACAGAAAATAAAATTCAAAAATTTAAAATTGCAGGAATGTTTAACAATACACACAAAGAATGATCTGTGTTCACTGGCTTATAATAACTTGGTAAAAATGGTAATGTTTGTAGAGAGACAATGCATTCATAAATATATATTATATGTACGAGGAGTTAATTTTTCATCTCTAAACAGGGCTGATTTGGAAAGCAGTCTGCATGCTTCTGTGTCTTACAGCCTCCTCCTGAATCCGATACCTAATCCGAGTCTCAAAAGCAGAGAGGCAGAATGCCAATGATCCAGGTAAAAATGTAAAAAGCAGCAGCAACTCTTGCCTGTGGCATTGTAAAAGTCAAACCACAGTAGCAGATCCTACCACCTAATGAGCAGGAAGAAGGGGAGCTCTCACATCCGAGATGCAGGCTTCCTTAAAAGATTTGGCATCAAGGCTGCAGCTTGAAGGCAAGATTTCACTCTCGTTCCCCCCTCAAGCTACTGGATGAAGCCAAGCTTTGAATGTCAGGCCCTGTCATTGCAGGCACAGCACAAATGCCCTGCAGTAATGCCACCACCAAGGCAGCACTCAGTTGTCAGAGCACCAGCAGCACAATTCATAAGAAAACCAGCAAACGCAACAGTGCTTGAATACGAATCTGAAGACAAAGCAGAAACTGCAATCAATTGAGAACCCTCAAGTCAAGACTGAGAAAAATAACAGTTTGCAGAGGACTTTTCAGTGCTGTGGCAGTAATTCACTGTTGGGTGCCATGAAAGCAAAGGGCCCTGCCCAGGCTGCAGAAGGTCTGGTGAGGCTGGGCTGCAAAACAGCTGCTCAAGCAGCAGCAACATTGCAAGCACTGCTCTGTGATCAGTTCTGCCCAGACAGCCTCTCAAACACAGGCTTCTTAGACACTTTAGGACAAGATTTCTCTCAGCTGACTCTGACTACATAAAGAGTAAGCATAAGGTGTATATATAGGGTATCAAAGTCATATAAAGGGTAGGAAAAAATGTCATTCAAAGTTTTCTCTGTAACAAAAAGAAAATCACCTTTGGATGACAAACAATCTTGCTCACTTTAAAATTCCCTCCAAAAAGGGCCCTGTTACCCGCATGGGATGCACCTCCTCTACCTGTGGTGGGTACCTAGACACCTGGCTTAGGCCTGATGGCTATGCTTTTGATTGCAAAAAGCTATTTTAGAGGATTCCAAACCTAATTACTGAGCTTCTGTTCTGACAAATAAATACAACTCAAATACTGTTTTCCTTTATGCAAACATCCAGCAGAAAAGAATTTTAAAGAAATAGAAAAAAAATGTTAAAAAAAGGAGAAAAAAATCCATACAAAACTATAGAAAAACAATTATAAGAAAAAAAAGATAGTCTTACTTTAAGTTCAATATAGATTCACTTTTCTGCTTTTTAGTTCTTTTTTTTTTGCACTGGTAAATGGGAAATTGGGCTCCTATGTTCTATGCAGTTTTCTAGCACTTTGTGTGGAACAAACCAGCTCCACACATCAGACACCTAACATATGTTGTTTACATATCACTTTCAGCTGTGTTGCTGCTCTCTCTGAACTCAACAGTTCCCCAAAATTTGGGATCTTGCAAATTGTTCTATTAGGAAGAAGCACATGTCAGTAGAGCCTGGTATCTATTATAGAAACTCTGCTCTCTGACAAGGAACACCAAGTCCCATTTTCCAGGTTTGAGGGTGTCACACGACAGGAGATTTCATCTTTACTGGCATCTTTCTATCAGCACACAATCTAAAAAGACTCTTCTAGTCTGTTCAGGGTTACTCAAGATAGCTGTGTTCAAAGCTTTCCTTTATGTCTTTTTCCCCCATCATTTCTGAGGCTTGCTCAGTGCTTCTTCTGCATCATGGATACCTGAAGGGTTCAGGTTCCTCTGACCTGGGCACTAATAGGCATATAGAAAGTCATCTGAAGAACATCACTATGCCCCAAAGGGTTTAACCACTTTCTGCTACTTGACAAGGAGGACAGCAGCTGTCCCTAACCTCAAAATATCGCTATCATTGGATCATACTTTATCTGAGGCTGTGATATCAGGAACTTTTTTTAGTGCACACACATGTGTGATCAGAGACTGGGCCAAGATAAAGTGGAACCTCTGGATCACTGTAATGAATAAAACTATAAGGAATAATATTAGCAGGACCTTTCTAATTTCCTTTCTATCATTTCTAATGTATATTCCCAAGACACACATCAGAGTAATGTAAAAGAGCTAGGGCCTTATTTAAATTAAATACCTTTATCCCATTGCCTTCTGCCTCTAGAATACGTAATGAGAAGGCCATGTACAGCTTCTGTACATATCTCCAGCTTCTTGTCATCTTACAGCATACTCACAGGGTTACTCATGTCATTGTTATGAAGTCATTAAAGCCACGTGGTACACCGAGGCAGCCTGCTTCTATTTCTGGTCCAGCTCAACACTGTGGGGAAAGCGCCACCCTTTCCTAAGTGGAGTCAGGCTCCCACGGAAACTATGCTGCTGTTATCTTGGATTTGCCCTCTTTGAGCACCAAGTCCCCAGCGGCCACTTGTGGATCCCTTAAAGCTGCATTTGGCATCTTTGTAGGAAACTGCCTGGGTAAAACATAAGAGTCTGTCTGGGTAGAATATGCCTTTGTTCTCAGTACTAGAGCTCTGAAAGCAAAACAAAAGCTGCTATCCTCAAGTGCAAAGAGGTGGAGAGAGTTCTCCTGATCATGCTTGAACCACTCAAATCCAGCACACGTTACTCAGAATACTACACCTAGAAGATACTTGCACCCTGGCTAAATCAAGTGTTTCTTTTCTGCAATACCAGATAGAACTGCTAAAGCAAGACTGTAAACAATAGGAGAAAGGGGATTAAAGGGTAAAGAAGAAAGATGCTCTCTACATTTCAAAACAAAACAGGAATCTTATTAGCATTTAAATGAACAGACTATTTGGATGGTGAAATCCTTATGAACTATTGTGCTCTGGACAGGAGTGAATCTTGACCCTCATTACCAAAAGCCACCCTGCATGTGACAGGGTGTTTGTGAAGCCAGAGAAGCAGGTGTTCTCCAGACCAACATCTCTTCTCTCTCTGTCTGTCTGCAGTCAAGAGAGACTAGATTTGATGACCCAAATGATTTTTGCTGTTTTTGTTTTTCCTAATAAATAGCATTAATATTAATACAATGGCAAAGACAAAACAAAAAAACAAAAAAACCCAAAACCATAAACCTGGAGCTGGACTCCAGCACAGCAGTGAGCTTCACAGGTCAGCACCCTGCAGTGAGCAGTAATCTGCCTATTTTGTATCTGAAGAGATAATAAACACTCCCCACAGCCAGAATAACTACCACATGCCTACAGAACTCCTACTGCCAAGAGAAGGGTTGTCACATGTACGGGGTTGTCACATACTGCCGGCAGCAGTGCCACTGAGATCTCTGCTCGATGCTTGTATCCCAGTTTTGTTCCTCCTCACCACAGCACAGCAGGACTCAGCTGGGCACCTCAGCCTTTCTCCAGCCTGGCAGCTTCACCAGTGTGGAGCTGGGACTGGGGGGGAGGGAGGAAGATAAAGGCTCTTCCTGGCCTATGAGGAAAACTCCACCAAGGAAGAGAGGCAGTAGAGGGCACTGCCTTCCAGGAGAGGAAGACAATGAGGCAGGCTTGGGAGATGAGCTACCTCTGTTCAAACTGAAGTTATTTCCAGGATGGGCTGCATTATGTAGGAGATGCGTACACAGATGTCATGGTGGTCTTCAAATCTGGACAGACACGTTTGAGTCTCAAGCTATCTCTTCACAGCACAAGCTGTTGATGCACAGAGGCAGCTTCTCCAGTGACATAATGATGAGCAACATTCTTTCTGGAGCCATCCCCACACTTTCCTCTGCTTCCCTCAGTAGGTCTGGTAAATGGGTGTGGGCATACTTCCATGGTACTGCCACCTCATTATATCATTAGTCTAGTACGCTAATCACAACTGCAGCTGAGGACTTGCGTAAGTATCTTTCATGTTCCTTGTTTCTTTTCTAATAAGTTTTTAAGCTCTTGGGAAGAAGAGTTGAAAACATGAAAGGAATATATATCAAAATATAAAGCACAGAGGAAAAAAAACTCTGAAAAAAAGTCATGACTTCTCAGCTCAGCAGGTATGCTAAGGGCACAGCTGAGGTTGGCAGTCTAAGAGGCCTTTTTTGATGTGATGTGAGATCCATGCACAAACTTTACAAAAATTTTGTGTGTGCCATTGACTGCAGGGGAACTATAATTGGTCACAGGCAATGACAACAAAACTTCTCCTGAGAGAGCAACATTAAATCTCACAGGTCTGAATAAAGTTAGAAATAAAAAAAAAAAAAAGCAGCCATGATGAGAGCACATAAACTTGCTCATCCGAACACAATCCTGACCCTTCTTCTTGAAGATGAGTTTCAGATGTCTCTGCTAATGTTCCTGCCCAGCAAGAAGATGGTGCCTTAGGATTTAGCTTTTCTCTTTTTCAGATCCTGTACTGTGTTAGTGTATAACTCTAAAAATTCCAGTCAGCTACTGTTCTCCCATTTTATTCAGAAAAATCAATTCCTCTAGGACTGAAACTCAAGGACACTTATTGTCCCAGGCCCCGAGAGATGTAAACAACAGTGAATTGGGGGGGCAAACTTGGAGTAAATGATTTCATTACCTGAAGCTGTAATTGGTGGATTAACCCCAATATGTAAATGGACCAAACTTAGTACTGTGTGAAAACTTGTGACCATCATCCACCTTGAGTACAGCCCCTCAGAGACTTTTGACTGCCCAAGGTGTACCTATTGGAGGCCTTCAATAAATACCCCCTTTTATTCTCTTAATTTTGTCTAGCCTCTGTTTTAGGTAGCCACTCCAAGGCACCAAAGTCAGCCTCTGTCTCTCCAAGCAAGCTCTCTTGAGCAACGTGCTCATAAGGATTCAGCTGCCAATTAAAAAAAAA
Organism: Cettia cetti; assembly: GCA_013401135.1. NCBI lineage: Eukaryota > Metazoa > Chordata > Aves > Passeriformes > Sylviidae > Cettia > Cettia cetti. The sequence goes on from VZUI01074155.1 coordinate 69,480, forward strand.
AAACTCTTTGTTTTTGTGCGTTGTTAAGAATTTTTAACTCAACTTTAGCTCAAAAAGTACAAATGAGCCATTTTCATAATCATGTTTCAGAGGGGAAGGAAACATACATGACTGCAAAGCCACCAGCTCCAGTTCCTCCCCTAATCCTCCAGTGGGACCAGAGAGAGAAGCCACCACAAAAGAGCTCAGCTCATTAACAACAGCGATAGTAAGAGCCCCAGAAATCTGAGTTTCATTTGTAAATGAGTGAGCCCAGCTCTGACAGGGATGCAGCCACCTGAGTGTAAGTAATGTCAGTGTAACCTCAATCTCTTGAGCTGTATTGACTTATTGTAAAGATATACTACCTCAGCTTGGCAACAATGGCACAATTTCAGCATTTATCCTCTGCTTCTTTTCCACAACATTTACTGATCTCACACAGTGTAAATTCAGAGACTGAAACAAAACCCTTAGCTCAAAGTAATTGATGGGGATGTGCCTATTGGATACCAGTGGACAGAGCTGTTGAACAAAACCCAAAGTTTCAAAATGTCCAGTCATTTTTTGTACAATTAGCAATCAAAAACTCCAATTTCATGATCATTTATTTTAATTAATATTAGGTTTGTTCCTTAAACTTATCTATACAACCTTATTTTCAGTGTGCCAGTCATTTAGTATCTGAATTTCATCTGCTGTACTTTTGAACCCCAATAGTATTGTATATCCTAGATCACCTCTTGAATTGTTTTTCAGAAGCAAAAAAGTAAAACGTAAAGTGACACTACATGACAGAAAATTCATGTTAATACTCACCAACCAGCTGAAGACCAACCACATTTATTCTCACGTAAGAGGTAAGAGTGAGGATTTTATTCAACTTGAATCGAGAGAAACCTGCTCTACATGGTCCTCCTGGGATGCTTTCATGCAAGATCTGATATTGCAAAGCCAGGTGATTACTGCAATCAAAAAGTTGGAGGACTTGGTAAATGGTTGGAGTAAATGGTGCATTGAAGCCTAGAGAAATGCCAAACTTTCTGTTCTGAAGGCAATGAACAGAATGGAGTCAGTAACTGCTGGGCATACTCAGCTATTGAAGATGAAACTTGAGGAATATAAAATAATACAGGCAACATATTGGAGTTTCAGTAAGGGCAAAATAGAGCAATAAAGAATAAGAAACAAACAACCCAGAATTGGATTACTTAGTAGTCTTACTAGATTCATTCTCTATATCCTACTTTATACTGCATTTCACCAGAAGAGAGAATTTAATAGGAGCTGGGGAAGGATGTAGGTGTGTGGATGTTAAGGGTGGCAAATGTTAATAAGGTGAGAACAAGTGAGCATTAATTACAAATGTTTCTCAAATTACTGTTTTTCATTTTAGTCTCAGATACACCAGTAGCTGTAATAGTTTTCTTTTAAAAGCATAGAGAAATGTTTTCTTTTTCCTTTTAACTGTTTTGCATGGAGCAGGGAATAAACATAAGGTGTGATAATAGAATATAATTATCTACTATCTTCAGATTTCCACATTGTTTTGAAGCTGCTGAGACAGACTCAGGCATACTCATTAGGACCTCTTTTGGTGAGAAAGGTGGGACAAGAAGTCTCCTTATTCCAAAGGCTGCCCACAGACAAAATCTGCATTTCCAAGTGAAGGAGAAAACAATCATCTTTCCTTTTACAGGTGGGGAGGGTCTTGGTTCATTGCTGTCTCTTCCTGCTTTTTACCAGCAACCAACTCAACTGTGCCAGCATAGCAAAAAAGCTATCTTCTCAGTGTAGTTTATTTGCAGCAGGGTACTATCAGAGCAAGAGGTACGATGCCAAGGCTGAGAGGTCTCACCTCAGTCTACATCTGGGAGATATTGTAAAGTCACAGCCCAGTTCAGTGATGTCAAGAAATTTATGCCATTTAAATTAAGTGTTGAAAGGATTAGATTTCAGCCAGATATATCCAAGGATATTCTCCTGTCACATGCCATTTCTGTTCCAACCTCAAAAATCTGACTGCAAGATGAGGTGTTGCTAGCCAATCATCAGGTACTTTATTAATGGGGAATTAAATTGATTAATGGAATTAATCCATTATGCAGACTGAGCACACACTGAGTCCATTTGTACACAAAGTGAGAAAGTGAGCCACTTGCCTACCAAGGGAAAGGCTTTCTGACCCTGTAACATCTACTCCCTTTCCAACAGCAGGTTGACACAAAATAAGTCTAAACTCTGAAGTGTTGTATTGGGTTTTTTGGGGTTTTTTTTATATACAACTACTTGACTTCTACTCAGTAAATCCTGTCAATAATGAACTACAGCCCCTTCCCTTCAAAGGGCCAGAGAAGCAATCACATTATGTCCATGTAATTTAGGGAATATTCTAAGAAATACGTTCATTGAGCTAAGCAGCCAGTGCAACTAGGTTTCCCTTGTGTGCTCTGATAATGATTTTTACCTAGCAGCAGCCGGAAACCAATAGATCTGATGTCTTTCTGTAGCAACTTCTGTTCCTAGGAAGGTCAGTCATCAAACAGGATTCGTTTTTCACCTGAGACAAGAGAGATGTTGAGGTCTTATAGATCGGTGTGGTGTTAAAGTTTTGCAAATAGCAGAGAACCAGCCTTCAGTAATTACGTCTCCTTTCAGAAAAGACTGCAAAAGATCTTTGAGTAGGCTGTATTTACTTCAGTGATAAAAAAAAAAAACCCAAAAACCAGAGCAGAAAACAGTGAGGCAATTAGTAGAAGTAGACAAGTGCTTCTGAAGCAAGGTGAAATGTTTTCCAGGCTCCCCAGACAGAGCAAGTAGTCTCAGGAGTTTTAGATGTCTGTCCTGCCCACCCACCATAAACCTGGCAGCTCAGAGACCTCAGCTGAACCAAACCTCAGCCTTTGAATGGTGTGCAAGAATCCCATTTCCAAATTTTCAGACCTGTTTTTTCCAGATTTTTCTTCCTACAAGTATTTCAATCCAGAATAGGGTTGGGTTTTTCTTTCCTTTCCCAAATATTCCAAAGGATGGGAAGGTGCAGGTTTCATTTCAGCTCTAAACATAATGCAGTCTTTTGCTTTACTAACTATGCACCATTTCAAAAATCATCCTTAAGGAGCTTGCTCAAGATTGTGGTTGTCAGAGCAGAACCCTGTATCATACTATTAGTACTCCTAAGATTTTCACAGTAGAGCTGAACAATAGGAATCTAACAGCAAAGGGCTATAACATAAAGGCAATACCTCCTTGTTTATGAGTGACCTGTGGTTTGCCTGAGAACTGGTATCCTACCCTTCAGAGGTCCAGCACAATGAAGGCTTGGGAGTTTTCCCTGAGGGGATAGTGTAAAGAGGAGAAAAGCAGAAGTAGAACAAACTGAATCACAACATTTAGGCCTTGAGATAGAGAACATGATTGGGAAGGGTAAGCAAACCTGATGTTTCCACTGCTTCCCATCATGTACTGCTGCCAAAAGAAGGAAAGAAGAAGAGCCAAGGCTTCTCTGGCTTGCTTACTGAAATGGGGAGATCAAACAAAGTTACATGAAGGGCCCCAAAAGCCATTCATCTTTATGCTTTAGGCTTTCCTGGCAGGACAAAAATGAGAATAAGAGACATGACCACAACATGAAATTTTCAAAGCAAAATCCTAGCGCAAGAGAAACATAGCTATTTTAGAGTTTTATTATCAAATGGCTCACACAGCTTTCCAAGGGCCCAGGCCAGTTAGAATGCAATGTCAGATCAGACTTTCTGGTGAATCTGAAGGCTAAGAAATTTGAAGGCTTTAGTCAAACCCATGTAATAAACTTGGTGTTTTGTTATTGTTTCCCATCCAGAACCAAACTTTACTATAGTCTTAGAATTTTCTTTAAGAAAATAAAATACAACAACAAAACACACCCAAAAAGCCTAACTTAGAAATTCTTCTTAACACTAAAAAGTGAACAGAATGAGAGAAGGAAATAGGCTGCAGTCCTACCCCCACCCACCTTCTTGTAGTTAACCCTGCTCCTGCAGCACTCTTGTGGTATTTACATTACCGTGTTTCAGGTCTATAGTTGTACATCCCCCTGTCTCAGACTTGGGCCCTCCTATATTCATCATCTGAGATGATGCAACCAGACTGAAATCACTGCATGAATATCCATTTATATCACATCCATGATTTTTAAAAAGTTTATCTAGTCATGTGCACTTTCCAGTTATATATTAGGCCCACAAACAGCTGGGCCGTCTGAGAGATTTCATCAAGAATAAAGCAGGAGAGAATAGGCAGTAAACTTTTAAATATAGTTACAAGATACATATGTATGTCCTGCCATGAGGTATTTAAAGTTTAAGAGGTTCATAAGTTGTTAAGTTATTATAAAATGTGTTAGCCTGACAACAGTGAGTCACTTCTTCCCAAGTCATCCAAGCATAAAAACTGTGGGTGGAGGTGAGGAATTTATAAAAAAAAAGTTATACAAATAACTGTTAGGACTATTATTACCCAGAATAACCATAAGGAACACAATGGGTTCTTATTAGTCAATGATATGAAGAGTCATAAGATGAAGGAATTAACAATACTAAGTGACTTCTTTCTCATTAACAGGAGAATCAAACTCTCTATGAGATGTAGCAAAGAGACAGTAGAATCTGCTGAATGGAATTTTTTAGAATTCAAAACTTGCTATGTTTAGATTCTCACAACTGGAAAACCATTAGAGTACTTCCAGAGGTCAGCAGATGCACAGGAATTGTGTGTTTAAAGAAACAATTTTCATGGAATGAACGTCCCTGTTTTACACCTGTGCTAACATCACTATATAGCCCCAGCTCCACGGACCCCTGGTCCAGTTAGGAAGCATCCATACCATAGCTCCTTAGTAAGCACCACACAAATACAGATAGAAGAGCCTACCTAATAGACAAAGAGCAACCTTTGAAATCAGCACTTCTGTGTTTCCTATGAGGGGCTAAATCTTCCTTTTTTCAACAATGTTATTCCAAATGAGTAAATTGAAGACAGTACATGAAACTCAGGCACCCACACCTGCCAACAGGCAAACACGTGTTCTAGCTTCACTGATGTAATTGGTCCTTACTGAAACTGATCTGTTCCATAAAAGGTTATGATTTTCAGGATATGGTGCAAACTCATAAATGAGGTCCATCACAGCACAAACAACTTCTTGCTAACTCTTCTCCTTGATCCTTCAGCTCAGAGGTAAGATCAAGTGCTGGCACCCACTTGTGCTGTAGCAGCGGACCAGTGTGCAAAAACAGTAAAACAGCCCCTTAAAGTTTGAGGAGAGGAAACCTCCTGCTTTGGGTGCCATTGAGAGTAAAGCTAATGCAAGAAGATCAAATAGGTCTTTGTCCCCCCAGTCCTATATGTTATTAAATCCGTTGACAGTGTTCTAGGACAACGCATTGAAGGCATTGTGGATGTAGACTCATATTTCAATCCTGTCACGTTTATCCACACACAAAAGACCAAAATTATTCTTCCTGCTAAGATAAGTATGTTAGATGAGACAAAAGGAAGCTGTGTGAGAGACCACATGGTTTTACCTATTCTTTCCTGCCTGTGTTGGACCTTATACAAAGTGATCTCTTGTCTTTTCAGAAAGACAGGCAGTAGCCATTTATAGGTATGCAGCAGAGAAAGCAAGAAGCATAATAGTAACTTACTTGGTGCCTAGCAATGGGCATATAAAGGGGATTTGATGGGAAGATTTACAGGCAAGGAAGAAACAATTCAGAAAGCTTCTTCAAATGCACTGTGTAACATATTATTGAAGTTTCCAGGTTTTTTCTGTCCGCAGCTCACTGCCAGAGGTTTTGAAAAACAGCTTCATAGAATAATCACAATGATTTTAATTAGAAGTGAAAGCAGCTTACAGTATGCAAACACATAGCAGGGAGCAAATATACCTAGAAACTGATTAGTAGCTCTTCCTCAGAATTCTACAAAGAAAAAGTCAAAAACCAACTTTAAAGAGCCCAGGAGACTCGCAAAAGATGAAATAATTCATTCAGACATAGCACATAGGATTTTTTTGGGGGGAAAAAACCCATTCTTTTTCAACTTTTCATGCTCCACATATACACAAAAGGCATGATGAAACACTATTTCATCCAGCTAGCCACACTTTCTGCCAGAAGTTGCCCTCTTTTGTAGGAACATATTGTCAAGGCCCTGTGGCCTGCTCAGCCACACCTGCTAGCAAAGTTGCCTTTTGTTCTGTTCCACATGACTTGCGCAGGAACAGCTGAGGCAAGGGTAAGTCCTCCCCTTTACAGGCACAGGAAGCACAGCAAGGGACAGCAGTTTCCATGGACAATAAGAGCCATTTTTCTGGTTCAGACTAAATGGCCAGCTCAAGTACTCTCCCAAACTTCTGTAGGAGAAGCCACTCACAAATGTCTGAAGATCCTGATCCCCGCACCATGTTTTGTATTCACTCAAACACAGTGCCAACCCATGGACATGTTTAGCAGAATTTTCCATTCATCTCATCATTGAGATGTTTCTGAAAACCTAGACTTTCACTCTGGGAAGAAAAGCAGAGGGGATCTCAGTAATTCAAGGGACATCTAGCTTCACAGTACACATGGAGGAAAAAAAAAACAGAATGAAAGCTGTTGGACTGTTCTCAACTCTGCCTCAGATGTAATGGAGCATACTAAGAAAATCACATTCAAGATCTCAGTATCCACTCCTGTGACTCAAGGCTATCACTACTGCCCAACACCATGCAGGTATGTGAGGGTTCAGGATACATATGATACTTTAGATTTTAAAATAGAAAGCTGTATATAGAAATGCAACAATCTCTTAGAGTATCATCAAAACTGAACCCAAACATCAAGGGAATGTTTTAGAAGAAAAGAAATGAAAATCATTTCTCTTTGTTCTCTAGATTCCAGGATATGAGCAACACTGTCAAATAGCTCTAGAAAATAACATTCGGTAAAGCAATAAGGGCTTCTCTTTGTGAAGACTGCTTCATTATAAATTCATTTTATTCTGAGTCAGAAGACTCACAAGTCTTTCCTGGGTTTTGTTTGCATGCTCTTGGAATTGTTTCCCTTGTTGTCATATTCCCTCTTGCCAGTACAGTAAAACCAGAAATCCTAATGCTCTGCATTACAAACTACCCAGCTTTATTAGGTTGCAGAGACATTACCACAGATTTAATCTATTAAAGCCATTAGTAATTGCAAAGTATAGAGCAACCATTTTCTAGAGTTAAGGAACAAACAGAAAACAATTTGAAGATGTAAAAATAAGACAAAATAGAAATCAAAATACTTCAGGGCTTTCCAGGATGTTTTTTATATTAATCAGGTTTCTTCCATCTCTCCTCTCTACCATCCCCTTGCACATTCCCTCAGTTTTTCAAATGTCTTTCCTTCCTCACTTCTTCTGTCCCAGAGACAAGATTCAATTACAGACAATATAAAGATAATATTTCATTGAGGCCAGATGACTAAGAGGTCTCTCAGGACTGAGGCTACTGTCTTCTCTAACACAAAGGTATTGGGAAGGGAGAGGATGTCTGCCTTTTTTTATTTATTTACTTAAACTTGGGATTGTTATCTTGCTCTAAATTGCAAGGGGCCACAAGTGCTTTCAGGTATAACTAACAGCTAGACAAGGTAAGCACTAATACAAAGGTTGATTATTCAACCTCAGCTGATTCACCTGTCAGTAAAATGCCTTGGTGCATCCTCTGCCCTTTCATTGTGTGACATTAAAAACTGCTTTCTTGTCTCTAAAGACAAGTTAAATTGTTCTGCCTAGTAATAGTTTTAATGAGACTCTAGCTAACGCAGCTCTGTGAGCACAGGACTTGCCCAGAGCATGTGGATTGCCCTGCAGAGGGTCTCAGACACCCCCTGAGTCTGAGCCAGCATACTGAGGTGGATTGACACTCAAGTTTCCCCAAGGTGCATATTTAGTCATAGCAACTCTCTTCCTTTGCCTTTTCAGTCCTTTTCAGTATAAAAAAAGGGGAAAAAAAGACCATGAATAATCAGGATATTTATGCTTCATGTTTAATGACACAGAAACCTCAACTGGGTTAGATAAGATGTAACAGGTTCAGGTAAGCATGTGAGCTACCCACCACCCCCAAAGAGGGAGCTCCTCAGGTAATGGACTCTCTCAAATACTGCCCCTGCTGAGATAAATGTCAGAGGTCACCTGGACCTCAGAGTAGAAATTTTACCTTCCTTAAATTACCAAAAATTACGAAATTGCTGTGAATATCCCAAAGAAAAGACAATCCAGAGATTTCAGGTACTTTTGTTTTGTCAAGATATCAGTATTTCATAAAAAGGCTTGGCCGCAGCTTTGATTTAGGTTAAAAGGAGCACACAATAAAAGGCATACAGGTATTAACAGTAAAGCAAATATATTTTAGCCTGAATTTAAAAGTGCTCAAGTAACTGTCTGGTCATTGTCATCCTCTCCATATTTTTAAGAGCTGTCTGGGCTGATATTTTCTTCATCTGCTTTCTGCTTTTTCTCCCTTCTAAAAAAATTTTGGATAAATATGAAGTGCAGCTTGGCTAAGGCCAAGAAAACTCAAAAACTTACTAACAAGATCACTTTAAAGCAATCTCTAACACATGTTGTTCTACAGCTACCTCCAATTTTTCAAGACAAAGGCTTAGTATTTCACCTGCTGGATGAAATAGGAAAGGGTTTGGGGTTTTTTGTGAAACACTAGGAAGAAATACCATTGTTACATGTAGCACCAAATGCATTTTCTTTGTAAGCAAGCTGCACTAGCAGGCAGGTTTTCTCCAGCTGAGAAGTCCTGCTCCCCCCTTTAGCACTGCTCTCCTGAAGGTAGATATTACTCCTTGTATGAACTGATAAAATATAGTGTATCAAAATATTTTGCTTCACTTTAAGAAAGGAGGTGGGCAAGAATAGCCATGTACTAGATTTTATAGCTCACAGACATTTCCCGGGGTGGGGAAAGCCTTTAACTACCAATGACCTTACTAGCAGCTGCTAGAAGTTACTAATAGATGACAGCAGTAAGAAATATAATAAAGAAATAATAAATGGACTTTTATCATAAGAGGAACTTTTCATTTTAAATGCAGTGGCTTTTTAAATTACAAGTGACTTGGCCAGGTTTCAGGATTAGTGACCACTCACTAATCCGATTCACTAGTCTGATTCACTAATCTGATTCACTAGTCTGATTCACTCTGTCTATATATCATGCAATTTACTGAGACCATGCAATCAAAACATCCCACCTTGAATTTGGATTGACCCTTTAAGGACTTAAGAGAAGTTTTAGAGAGAATTAAATTCACAGGTGTGCCGATAAAATTAAACTGCTGCTTTTTGATAGACTCGTAACTTTCCTGAGACATTGAGTCCTTTCAGAAAGATTATAGCCTGATCCAAACAAAGCAGCAAGTGTAAGAATTGGGCAAGCTACCACAAAATAGAAGAGTGGTCTTATAAAAAAACCTGTACAACGTTACAAGAAGTTAATTGTAATTGTACACACAGCCAGAAAAATATTACTGGAACATTAAACTCAGAAATACACGTGCACAAAATATTGTAAGCTTTCTTCTCCTGGCTATCTACATACCAAAGCACTTGCTAGAGTGTAGTCATAACCGGACTAGTTAAGTTTTCAATGGGTTTTTATTTTCTGAAACATCATTTCAAGAAGGGCAAAAATAGTTACTCAGCTCTTGAGGCTCAGCTGCTTGCCTGCAGCACAACAATTATGTACTGTACAGTTGAGGGAGCAGACTTCAGGACAGCAAACCCTGCTGCCCTTCAGCCCTGATGCTCAAGAAACTTCACAAGTTCCTGCATCAGAGGTTATCCATCTCCTCAAATAGTATGAGCAGAGGACTCAGGAACTTGAATTAGCTGGAGTTAAGTAGGGAGCCTCCACCAAGCAAAAAGGAGGAATGCTATTCTGATTGATGGGCATTGTTAGCATCTGCTGGCTGAAACAGGTTTAGAAGTGGACATTTCTTACAGCACTCTCTGTCCTATACTGGTAACCCAGCTGCCAACTCTGGGTGCATAACAGAGCTGTGAGGCAGAAAGTAACCCTGATAGCAGCAGTGGCTGTCAGTCCGTTTCCTCCTCAGAGGGTATCAACAACACAAGAGCAATGTGTGAGTGCAGCACATAACCTTTACAAGCTGTCCTTGCTTATACTCCAATCTACCACAGTCAACTGAAACTGAAGGGTGTGTACCACCCTTACCCTTGCTGAAAATGGTGATGATACAGGAAAAACCATGTACCAAGTCTGTTTCTGAGTATAAGCCAACACATCCAAATAGTAAAAGACTCCAGGTACCAGAAAATCAAAAGCAAGGTTAAATAACAACATGGATGTATTCAGGAAAACTAAAAAAAACATATGGATCAAACATCTTCCTTTCTTAGCAAGAGTAAGTCCTTTAGCTTGTGGTCACTTACTGCAAAAACATCTGTACAAGGCTAAAATATTATTTACTCAATTATCATCAATTATACACAAGCTAAAGGTCCACATTGACATAACAGAGCTGCAAAACAGACTAAAAGAGTGGTTCTCATCATACCCCAGTTAAAGTTAGCTTTACTCACTGCGGAAAAACAACCTCAGGAACCAACACAGCATCATTGGGGTACCTTGCTAGGTTCCTTCATCAGTTCAGCTGCAGGCTGACAACCAGCTGCTGAGGAACAGCAACAAATAGCCTAAGGAATGGATCCAGTCCAGCTGTTTCCACCATTTACAATAGAATGGCCTCAGGTGAGAGACCTCTGGCCACCTGTGGCCCCTGCTGCCCACACAGAAGGCAATCAGCCTATCTACTACAGTGGCAGGGCCATGGCACACCCAGCTGGAGTTGCCCCTCCACGGTGAAGCCAGGGCAGAGAGTGCCCATCTACAGCCTCTTTGTACTGGTATGAAACATGTAGAATGAGTTCTGCTGGGCTCTGAAGACTGATGAAGAAAGCACTTTTGGCCAAAAACGCTGGTATGTGTGTGACAGCTCTGTGTCTGAAGCCAGCATGCTGACATGGCTCCATCTTTCTCTTGTCACTACTGTGAGGTTTCCTATGAAGTAGTTTTCCAGGAGGAAAAGTTGCTTAAATGCTATAGACTGTAGCAGGAATTTATCCTTCAATATAGAACAAGTCCATAGAGAGCAAAACTACAAAAGCCAAAGGCAACTGATGTTTTGACATGGCAGTGGCTCAGATGGCTGCAGGGCTGTTTCTGGCTGTTTCACCTGTCATGCAGACTGGTGAATGTCTCCTCTCCTTTTCAAAGCAAAGCAACACAGCCCTAGCAGTGCTGCCAGCCGATGCCATAGTCCTCCAGCACAGCCCTGAATCCTGGCACAGGTCAACTTTCCTCCAGGAAACTTCTACTTGTCCAGCAAGCATCTGTCACCCACAGCCTGACCAGTACTGTGTTTCTGGCAGCGCTCTGCCCAGCTGTCTCTTTCCACCAGAGAAAATAAGGAGTTTGCCCAGGCTCTCTGTGAGGTTAATGGCCAGTGTGGGACAGATGCTGTGCTTTTGGCTGACCAGGATACTGACCCTTCACTGTTGTGCTCATTCAGATATTTTTCCTCCTCAGCATTGTCTGGGCTTTGCTGAGGCTGGTGCCTGCTTAAAATAGTTCTGAGCTGTCTCACACAGGTGGAGAGGTGTTCTTTTAGAAGGCAAAGATGTTAGTGTTACTCATAGCAGCAAGAAGCACACATCACTTCTTAAGCTACCCCTCCTGCTGCCAGCACAGCCCAAGGATACTGTGCAGGGGCTGCTACCTTCTGCTGCCCCCAGGTAAGCATTAGCACAGGTAGTCACCCTCACATTCCAGGCAAGCAAGGTCTAGGCAAGCTCTTTTTCCTCTCCACTTACATCAGTGCTTGTTCAGGCCCTTAGAGGTATTTCCCTGAAAGTACAGGCCTGGGATGCCACATCTTTTGCTGGCAGGCTTCTCTCAAGGTGATTCAGTCCCATGGATCTTTGGGGCATGGCATCAGCACCACAGTGAGGTTTCCAGTGTGCTGACACCTCCCACCAGTGCTGCTGTACACTGAAACAGTAACCATGGTGTCAACTGTCTGTGCTTTCTAAGCAGCAAGGAATAGCTAGGCTTTTGTTTCTGCTAGTTTGTTTCTAATAAAAAAATTAAAATCTGGAAATAGCACATGATGTAGGAGCTTGGATCTGGGACTGAATCCAGCACTGTCTTTAGAGGACACAAGTCGTGAGGGATATGTCATATTAGCAGCTTGCAGCTAATGGACTGGCAAAGGCTGGAAGCTGCACTGGCTGGTTGCCCAGAGCCCATGAACTGCTCAGGTAGCAGCCTCCAATAGTTTGGCCAGTGGACCATGACGGTTTCTGCATCCAGAGGTAATTAGCTAAGGTTTCCACAGGGCACCAGCTTCGTTCATAGGTGCCGTCATCCCCCTCCTACCTCAGCTGTTTAATGTCTTCCTTGGACCACAAAAATACCTGTGTCTGTGTCCTTGGTTAGGCCTGCAGCAAATTTCTAAAGGGGAGTACCTGCCTCTCTGCATCCAGCACAAGCAGAGCAATCAGCACTGGAAGATAAACAGAGCAGGCCACAGAAGAGTGTGACTGTCCTTTGGGCAAGAGGATGTTGAAGAACCATTCACAAGGAAAACATCATGAGTGACAAGTGACAGCTTGTCCTACCAGTTTATGTCAGAACCAAATCCAGCAGAAAGCCTGAAATATCGTGCAAAGCATTCATCACAGCCTGCCATTAGCAAGCAGGAAGTGCTCATTTTCCACCCAGCTCAAGCTGGTAAGGAATAGTGAAAAAAGTTTGAAATTATGAAGGAAGAAGGGGAAAAAGCAGACCAATTGGAGGAGATTCTGCTTTCTTTGCTCGAATAACAAGAGTAGCCCATGAAACTAAGAAAAAACCTGTGAGAGCCTCCTGCAGCAGGCAAGAATACAGCACTGTGTGCTGAAGCTGAGGTCAAAAGTGTGACCAAGCCTGGCTGCATTGCACAACAGCTGATGACAAGGAGGCAGCAGCAGGGCAGATAAGGAGGTACCATTGCCTCTGGCTTTCTGGGGCCCTAACTCACATGGCCAGGTAGCATTTATAGCTGAGCCAGCAGCCATGTATGCAGTGTGTTTAACACCAACATCAAACACCCTCAAGAAAACGTTGACACCCGTCATCAAAACCCTGTATTATTTCTAGAAAAACTGCAGACTTAAGGCATAGAAAAGAGATGTAAGCATAAATCTCCTTATTCTAAAATATGTTCCTGAGCATGAGGCAGTTGCCATTGCCTAAAAGAGACCCAGATCCTTACCTATGACTATCCAAAGGAAGGAAAAATTAAAAGTTTCAAAACAATGGTGGCTTGTAGTATAGAAATGCACCGTCTCTCTGCACAGTTTACTTTGTCTGAATGTAATACTGCACATTTTGTTCATTCACTTGACTTTTATTTCCTCCAGTATAAATATTTTGTGTACCTAAGCTGGTTACAATTCTCTTGAAGATACAGTCCTTATTGCTAATTTCTTCATTAAAGTGCCTGGCAAAGTATGACAACCATTCGTGGTAAAAAGTGAAATATTAAGTTCCTAATTTTCCTGGTTTTCCAGTCTGTAAACTATTTCACAGAGATTATCTGCATTTTTCAGTGCAAACTTGATGAAAACAAACTGTTACCCTGTACAGGAAACACTTGCTCTTCCAGTAGGGAGAACCTGTAATTTACCAGTTAACAGATGATTTGCTGCATTTATCTTCTTAGATGCGAGAAGAATTTGACAATAATGTAGGAAGCTTTTTAAGTTGAGCTAGGTTGAAGAAGAGAGGAAAGAGCAGGATGGATCACAAGCTACCTCAATTATTATTCCCATGCATTAATAGCTCTACTTGAACAAACGCAATATACCAAGAGAAAGTAGGTTTTTTCCTAAGAACATAAAATTGATACAATCATCCTAAAATTCAGCAAGAAATTCCTTCTTGCGTCATCTTTGAGACTTTTTAGCTCCACTTCTCTCTTTATAATTCTTTCACAGCTACTGACTTGCCTGCAAAGGAAAACTTCACACCTCTGCATCAAAAACCTGATCAGCTTCTGCTCTCTCTTCTTAAGCTACAAGAGCTGGCCAGGTACCTAAGAGGCAAAAAACCACACAAGAATCCACTGCTTTGACTTGGCTAGGAAAAGCAGGATCTATCCCCAAAATCCAGACCTGAGCAAGGTCATCTCAAAATATCCATAAAATAAGGAGATTTTCAGGCTATGAATTTTTCTTGGGGAGCATTTGTAAGAGGCAGAAAACTTTACTTTACAAATAACAGAGGTTTGCTGGGTTTTGTATAAATCAGTCTCCTGTCACATGTTTTCCTGTTTTTATTAGTATTTTTAAACTGCCAGGTGAAACTCGCAGATCCTAGTTTGCAATTTTTTTTTTATTTATTTTTTTTTTTTTTTTGGAGTGAAGTCTTTTGTTGCCAGCTGACAGCTGATTTATTGTCATTGCCTTCATATATTTCACTGGGGTGAATAAACTGAAACAAATGATTCTTTAGTACCGGAACTGAATTTCTTCCCAGCACCAACAGCTCTCCTCCTCGAATTTTTGGAGATGACTTCTTATGATTGCAAACCTAATCCTGGCTTTTTGGCCCATGAGGATCACATCAAATGTCACAGTCAAATCAATCAACAGTGCTATCTTTCAGTATTTTTTGCTTGTTTAAGCAAATAAATAAAAACAGACAAAAGTTTGTTTTATCAGTGATTCGTTATACAAACAATTAAAAGATAATCTCAGGTATTTGGGATCCCCAAATAACATATCTGGAAAGAGATGCGAGTCTGTGGGGTCCAAATGTCTCAAGGGCTGCAAAGTACATGCCAAATGAATGGAGTTAATGGTTCACCTTGTTTGATGCTTGAGACAATAAATGAAGGAATACAGGAATATCTAAAAAATAGGTAGAGGTGGTGCTTCAGACCCAGGATTATGGAAAAAATGAATCATGAAAACATGGTTTATTTGTCTGTTTTAAAGAACACACTGTAGATAAGAAAACAGAGAAGGTAACATTGGAAGCTCTTAGCATGCTGGGAGATGTTGCTTTGGGTGGTGTGCTTTCAAGTGTTTTGTTGTGGGTGGTGTGCTTTCAAGTGTTTTGAATGTTGTACATAAACTGATTGAGACCAGATGTAGTTTGTGCTTTTGATATGGTGCTACTGATTTGTTTTTCTCTACTGAGTCTAAATTAAATTCAGTGTTGGTTTCCTAGATCTCAAGTATAAGATAGCAAATCTTCTACATAAGCAGCTTCTAGCAGTTACAAAGAATAGTGATTTTGTGTTAGCATGAGAAAGACATTGACATACTTTGTTATTCATGTTGTATTTTTCAAGGGTGAGAGCTTTCCTGGAAAGCAATTTCCAAGCAGCTGCAACATTACTTCTATAAACTCTCACCTTATTTTTAAAGCATTGTTTCTTACACTGAAAACTATTTTCTTCTAATAAAATCATTACTCTCCCATATGTGTGTTTGAGGTGCAAGTCTCAGAACAACTCACACAGAGTCCAGCTTCCTGCTAATGTGCTGATATTGAGCTGACTGTGAGCTGGCAATGTATCAACTGCTCATCATTAAATCAGTCCTAAAATGAACATTAATGAACTTCACCTATTTCAGCGATGCAAGTTAACTCATACTTCTTCTCCTGATTTCCAATTCACTGCAAAGTTGAATTCAGCCTACACTGCTGACTTCACTGAATTGCTGAGTAATAAGCTACCATAAAAACAGTGAGGCTTTGCATGTATATATTGGACATTCTCAAGCATATTAATTTGGTCATCCAATGATCATCTACTCCAGTGAATCTCCAAATGGAAATGGACAGTCCTAATGTCCTGCTTTAAAGTATGAATTCCATGTTGGAAGAAAGTACTTCTCTTATAAAGAAAAGTCTTTTCAATGCAAAAGTTTTGTATTCTGTTAACTTTTTCCACTACAGCAATGAAAAACAAACAAAATGTAATTCAAATGTCCTTAATTTTGTAATTTGCTTTCTTTTTCTCAGTGGTATTTAAATGGGGTGTTTAAATATCAAAACTTCATAACCTACATTTCTCTGTAGCAGTCTGGCACCACATCACACTTGCAGAATTGAGAAATTTATTTCCAAAGAAGCCTCTGTGTGATAGGCTTACCTTTTTTTTCAGTGAGGAGAAGTCTGTGTAGATTAACACATACTGCTGGACAATTGTTCAGAAATGGTTATCAGAGTGCCATGATCATATGTTGAAATATGTCTCAGAAAAGACTTACAAAATTGAGGGTCTCAAAGGCACATTTTACAGGAAAAGATTCAGAGGTCAGTCTGTTCAAAGAGAAGGTTAGGAAGATATTTGATCATAACTACATCCATGGAGATAAGAGGAACCTCAGACTAGTACATTAAAATATTGATATGCATGCAGCCAAAGATCAAGTTCTGTGGCTGCAGCAAGAACCAGTTAGGCCTTCATTTCTTGTAAATTGCTGCCCAGGATCAGTTTATCACTCTGAAATGTGTCATTTCAGGAGACATTTAGCCATCCCTGCTCTGGTGGGCAGCAGCCTCTGGGAAGGGGTGGGTGAGCAGAAGGGGGGACAGTTGCTCCAGTGATCTGGTCTGAGCCTGATGCTGAATACGTTAACATCTTTGGATAATGAGCTAGGAAACACCAGGGAGCTGAAATTAGAACTATTCAAATGCAACATGAAATGCTTGCTTTTGAGAAAGAAATGATTGTGTGAACAGTTTCCTGTGGGATCCAGTGGATTTCTCATTATAGGATGTGTTTAAAACAAAACCAGATGTCTACTAAAACCTATACATAAATAGAATCTAGGGCCTTTATGCAGACATCAATGAATTGAATTTTGTTCCTTGCTTTATTTAGGAAGTCATCTCAGGCCCTTCTGGCCTCTAAATACACGAGCCCAAGAGCCTTTGACAGAAGAGCAAAATTGCTATTCAAGTTATTGCCTTGCTAAAGGAGCATTTGGTCAGAAGAACCATCATGTTAAAATGTGTTCTATTTGCTGGTGACAAAGAAGTTGTTGTAGTCCTTTCCTAAAAGCATTTAAGACTTCCGAAATCGCTCCCTGCTTCTCTTTCCATGTTTGGCTAATCTAAACTTTTCACTCCTCCGTGTTACAAACCCCTTTATTTCCTCCAGTGTCCCATAGGAGAGGAAAAAAGTAGAGCTGAGAACATGATACACCTGAGATTTGTGTCTGCAATGGAAAGATTTTTCTCTATATTCCAGTTCAGGGGGAAAAAAAAAAATCTGTTTGCTTTTGTTGTTGCAGTTGGTTTGAACTTTTAAAACATGTCAAACCACCTTTGAGCTTTGCAGAAAGGGACTTGAAAAAGTTGGAAATTTTTTTAAGTTTAAAAGGAGAATGTTTCCTTTTTAAAAAAGCAAATACAATAAACAGGGCATAAAAGAGATTTAAAGATACATTATACTCTTTGAGGAAGCAATATAGTCAACCAGATGGGGTGATATGAAAGAGTTAAATGTGCATGCATGCCCACAGAAACACTCACACAGAGACTTTTCTTAATGAGTGAGGACTATTAAGCACACTATAACATTCAAATATCACCTATATTTATTCAGTTTCCTAATTTAAGGACACATAACTATATATCTTTAAATAGTTTTACATGTAACTGTATAATTAATTACAAAAAGCAACAATGCTGTTATCCATGTACCTTTGCAGATGAGTTTGCACTGCCCACTGACCTAACAGACATTTGAAGTAGCTGGCTATTCTTTCTGGCCTCCAAGTAGGCTCCTTGTCATTTCCCTGCACCAGTTTTGGAATAAACAGTGTCTCCAATCCTTACAAAGGGATCCTAGAGAAATTGTGTAGTTAATTTAACCAACCAACTTGTGTATACAAGCAAAGGAAACACAGACACCTCTCCTCAAAAGCCTATCTTGAAAGGATGGCTGCATTTACTAAGATGTTTTCATACTGTTCAGTTTCCAAAACTGATCTGTACCTTTGTTGTGAAGATTAGACTTCTCCAATTTTTTTTTAATTTGACCACCAACATTTTCTAGTCACTTTTCACTACCTTGGCTCAAAAGCACCATAAAAGAAGCCACCTTGCTAGTTCAAATTAGGAAAGATTCTTTTATCTAGTTCTGCTCCTGACACTGCAAATACAACTAAGTAGAAATCAGTACTCCAGTTATAAAATGTCCTCTAAAGCCAAATTGTACTTATTTTAATTTGTTTTTCACAGAACCTCTTAGCACCAGGGGACTGCTAACAACATGACTCAAGCCATGAAGCAGTGACGCACTGCAATAGCTTTTTCACATCTCTGTGCACACCCTGTCTCATAGCATTTTAGCACTGAGTAAAAACAGAGGTGGCAAAATCCTATGCCACAGGAGAAGCCCAAACATGGATAACAGGGTTTGCCATGCACTACTAAACTTGTCCAGCTGCTAACACATGCTGTTGTGGCTGCCTGGTTGCTGACCTTGGTTTGGGCTGTAGCTGAGGAGGTGGGTACCTGGCAGCACGTTGATCCTTGGAGGCCAATATGTCCATGCAGTATCAATGTGACACAAGGCTGAGGCAGAAGGCAAAAATCTAAATGAGGAAATCCACAGATGCACTTAGAGCTGCATGGAAGAATAGAGTGATGTTTGTGACTCTCAAGGGCACTAGCAGCAAAGAGAGGGCTAGAGGACTCATAACTGCCTTCTTTCTTCCTCACACATTCAGTAAAGATAGAAAAATACTGTAACTCTTCTAGGATTTTTGACCAAAACAGTCATATTCTTGGATCAAAAAAGGGAGGAGTTCAGCTGTATGGCAGCAATTTCTTCCTAAACAGGATTTTTTTTTCATTATTAACTCAACTGCTTTGTGTTCCCTTCAAAACAGGAATATATTAAAAAAATCCTCCCATGAAGAACATTTGCAAACTTCCTTGCAGTTTTCAAAAGCCTTGGGAATTTTCTCTAAGTTTCCACCTATGTCAGCAGTTTTAAAAATTCGTCCTTCTCTGTGGGTAGGCAGATTTAACAATTGAAACTTCCCTATTTATACTTGGAATTAAATAAGCAGAAGTTACAGTTGCTCAGATCTTTGGGTTGAAATACTGAGACAATTCACTTTTCCTTCAGACTTGGAGCTGTCACAGCTCAGAGGTGTGCGTTCCCTTCCATGTGTCAAGGTCAGGTCCTCACAAAGATGGTCTTCCCCTAACAGCAGGCTAAGGCAGTAGGAACAATCCACCAAAGGTCTCTAATCATGGAAAAACCTAAAAATTTTAAGGCCTAGAGGTAACTCATTCACACAGAAGAAGCAGCTTCTCTGAGAGGAAGAAATGTTCCTTCTTTCTCACTTTCCTGGGACATAGTCTTGGATCAATTTTTATATTTACAGACTAAAGAATTAAGTATATCCTTCTTGTGGGGTTGCAGTGGGTCAGGGTCACTTAAAATAAATGTAACATTTACGGTACCTCAAATTTTGTCTACACTGCAATACTCCTTGTTCTCACCGTAGGAGATACTACAAATACCACGGTAAAGCTCAAATATCAGAGGGCACTAAAATGCTGGTTTTTTAATGGCAGTCTCAAAATAAAAAGCTCATAAAACAGCAGTTATCTTAGTACTAGTGGTACTCAGAAGTGATGGACAAAAAGATATTCAGGTTCCAACAGTAAATACACTAAAGTCAGTGGGGTAAGAGCTAGAATTAACTTGACCTTTGGAGGAAAAAAGTTAGTGGGAAGGTTGGAAGCGGACATGTCTTCAGGATAGGGATTTTCAACTAAGCAAGAAAACCTGGAGAAGTTGTGGGCTTCCAGAATGGATCCCTGAAAGTATCAGCTGGGATGCTGCAAAAGCTGTTCTCAGCAACAGTTCCTTTTGCGTTGCCTACAGGGTCAGAGGCAGGGGGACGAGGAGTTCTGCAGGGATTGCCATGAGAAGTGGAAATCATAGCTCAAGTGGCAGAAGTGAAATGGGGGGGGGGGGGAACCTCAAGAGTTGGATCTGAATGTATTTTTCACCATCAGCAAAGAGCCAAAAGCAGATGAGAAATTTCTTTAAAAAGTTATGAGATTTCAAAGAAAGAAGTCCCAGGGCAATGACTGTAACACAGTACAGAGTTTTCAGTGTAAATCCCAGCTTACCTGGTTTGTGCTTGCTTTTGCTACCACTTAAACACAACTAAACTGCTCACAACTGAATAATCACTGCACTGCTGCTCTGGAGAGACCATGAAATGAAAAGGAAATCTAGTCCCTGGCCAATCTGACCAAAGAACTACATTAAAAATATATATAAATCCAGTGTCTCAGAGGGAGTTCAACTCCCATCCTTATGATTTATAACCATGTCTTACTAAACAACAACCTTCATCAAGCAATGGCAACATCCTAACTGCTTTCTATATTTACAAATTATTTCCAGTTTGGGAACGGACGTTCATCTTCATCTAACACTGCCAAAATATTTTTTGTAACTAGACTGGACAAACCAGCAATTAAAATTTCTAATAATTCAGCTTGCAAGGTACCCCAGAAAGTCTCTGGTCCAACCATCTGCTCAAAGCAGGGTCAGACAAGATTGAGACCAGAGCATTCTCTATCTGCACCTCAAAAACCTTCAAAGATGGAGGCTGTACAGCCTCTTTGGACAACCTGCTCCGTTGTCTGACTATGTGCCAAATTGAACATCTCATTTTAACTAATGTCTATTATCTCTTATTCACCCAGTAAGAAATACTGTGAGGAACTTGGCTCCATCTTGTTGTTAACCTCCCTGTGGTTACTAGAAAATGAAAGGAAAAGAATATGCATTATATGTTGATGTTTAATATTAAGATAGATCCAAATCAATAAGTATGAAGTCTAAAAGACCAAGTTTTAGAAATCATAATCTGGATATAAGTTTCACAAATGCATTGTATTGCAATGTGTGATCAAGAACAGGGTACAAAATGCACTTTCACTTCTCTTGTTGTTTGGAATTAAGAACCTGATATAAATCTATGGTTTCCACAAGAAATGTCTGATATCATAGGCAAGTGTATCATTCACATGGGAGTAAACCAGGAATAGTCCTATTTGAAACTTGTCAAGTCGCATGATTTCAGGTGAAAATAGCACAGCTGTTGATAGCAAACTCTCAAATTAGAGCATTAAAAAACCTTTTCAGGAAAAAAAAAAAAAAAAAAAACCATCAGCTCAAAAAACTTGCTTCTTCATGAAGGTTTTATTTGTTTATTTTATCTGGAATAATCTACTCTGTCCATGTTCCTCTAATCAGTCTATCTGGTACCACTTTTCTGCTGGCCAAACAGGGAGGCAGCTATGATGCCAGTATGCCTGAAGCTTGCCTCAGGCATACCCCTGCTAGTTTAAAACTTTTACCACCTTCCTGACTAGCTCAGCAGTGTACTGATCCAAAAATCACAACTTATGGACTTGTGCCCTTGACAGAAAGAACTGTTTTAAAGCTTGAAATTACCAAGTCTTGTCTTCAAAAGGGGGAAAAAAGTATATATGTATCTATATATATAAAAGGCACATTTAAAAAAAGATACATAAAAAATCTAAATGAATTGTGCTATATACTTTAGTCATGAATTTAAAATCTTCCACACATTTTCAAACTAGGTTCCCAATAAATGTTTCACACAATTAACCCCCTAAAATCCACTTTTCTTCACTGAAGAAGTCATTCACCATCACCAAAAGGTTTGCATAACAAACACATAGCAAATCAGACCATGGGGCAACATTTAATAATCAGATCCTATGTGACATGTGCAGAATATATCTATGTCCAAGAACCACAAAATATTTTCAGCCATATAATTTATGCTGCAGCAGCAGAGAAGCAGAAGAGAATCAGATGGGTGCTGGCAGCACACTAATTTCTTGTCAAGTGTAACTTAGGCATGTCTGAGTGAATTCAATGGCATAGGCACCTTGGTTGATGGGTTCTCCATCAACAAAAAGACAAAGGCCCACCATTAAATGCCACTCTCATGATTGAAAGGCAAAGTCTAGTAATCTTGTCTGTGAGAAAAGAGGAAACAAAGTAATTCCAATTTTAGGAGGTCCAGAAAAAAAACTTACTGCAGTCTCCATGTTGAAAGATGGTCATGAGCATCTCCTTTCTCACTAGGTAGTGTCCCACATGGCAGTCAAGAGCAAGTGGTCCACACCCATCCTCCCTAGATCAGAGTTAGCAGCCCAGAAGACACCACAGAAAATGCATTATACAGGATGAACTTCCCTGTATGTAGAGAAACACCAGGCACATTTCCTGCACTGCTAGGTGCATGTCAATCAAGCTTAGCAGGGGTAACATCACCCTGCCAAAATGTGAATCCACTCTCTTGTTACTGTTTCTTCCAGCAGCTGCCTCTCCATGGGTTTGGGCCTGAGGCTGGAGGCAGCAGGAGGAAGACTTTCAATCACCATCCCAATGTCCTCTATTTTTCAAACTTTCCAGCCTTGAATTGACAGAGGACATCAGAGATGACTGCATGTAGCCAAATGCAGTTGTCTCCAGCACCTGCTCAAAGAATAGACAAAGTAGAGGAACTAACTTAAAACTGCCAGATGGTACCTGATTTACAGGGTCCTGGCAAGGAAATGCTGGTTCCAAATGACTGCTAAAGAAACTCCTAGAGCCTGCAAGAATTTACAGCACTTTTTACGTAAGATTTAATCACCCTCATGGACATTTTTGTAAAACGAGCACATTTAGGCTCAATCAATATGGAAAACTCTAAAGGAATAAGTACGCCATCTCACTAGCTCAAACCACTAACAACATCAGCCTTTTAGGAGTTCGTAGGCAAGAACTTCCTCTGTAAGTTTATTGTATATTCACTTCTACCACCACATTTCCTACTCTTCTAAAAGTTTTCATGCTGACACCAGAAGCAAGAGGAAAAAATGTGCTACCATACCTAAGTTATTTCAAGGCACTCTTCTTGCTTTAAGCAACTTAAGCCAATGGTTTAAATCAAAATTTTGTCTCGCCTCCAAGCATCTTAAGGGTCCATGGAAGATGTTAGAGAATTTTCATTTTCACTGCAATGTGATAAATACTGCTACAATTAGAGGCACTCTTCCTGTCAGCCTCAGATGCGCCGGCCTTGCCTGTCCAGGCCACCTTTGAACTTGCCCTTCTAAACTCATTCCTTTATATGAAAACATTATATAGGAGAAGGAAGCTTGTGCTGGCCTGCACCTGCCCTACATGCAGTCAGAGCACAAGAAGATGCCTCATTTTAATTTGGCTAGTTTGAGCAAAAGCTGAAGATTTTACCCTGCAACTTCTGTACTTTTGACACCTGAGACAGTCTGATGGATGCCAGCTCAGCTCTCACCAAAGTCACCCCTCAACTCTGCCATCCTCCAGTAACACCCAAAGTCTGCTGAGGTCTTCTGCAGGCATTAAATTTGACAGAAAAACACCTTCTTTCCAGAAGGTTCCAGCTGAGAAACACACAACTCTCCAGACCATAACAGTTGAGGCTTGCACAGTTCAGGGGATTTTCTGTCTTCCCCGGCTTCCTCCTCTGCCCCATGAGAGAGGCAGGTCTCCTCAGTTTCAGAGGGTCCTTGCCAGGGTGGAAACAGAACTAAAATAAATAGAGAAATTTTCTTACAAAATATGAGATTGTATCCTTTGCAAAAGGCATTTCCATGGCTGGCTACAGTCTCCTCATTCTCCACAACATGGCCCTGAGCACACTCTGTAAATATATGACACCCAAAGTATAATGTCTGGCTCAGCAGCAGCCTGTCCCTGCTCTGTCAGCCTTTTTTGATCCTTTTTGTATCACTGTGTGATCCTCAATATTTATCCACTTCCTCTTTTCATCCTTAATAAATTGTTTTATTTGCACTTATCATCTACAAGCTGTTTGAGAACCATTCAATGTTCCCAACACCCAGAAAAACAAAAAAGCCAGTAACCTTGACATATAAGAACAGATATATAGTGTCTGAAAGAAATAAAGCACAGAGCCACAGCCCAGGAAATAAATTTCCTATCAGGGAGAATTTATTCCCACTTTTAGTTATTCCCACTAAATTATACCAGCTCAGTGATAAAGTTATTAGTCCATCCTCTGCTACACCTCCCTATTTAGTCCATGTGGCACATAATTAATGTGCAGTTTACACTCTGCTTGCAAAAATTAATAAGCACCACTTAAAAAAAAAATCTACATTACACTGTCCAGCACATCACTTGGGCACTTCCAGGGTTCAATATTTTGCTGCAAATCACCATCATTTATTTAGACTCTTTCCATGCATGAGACAATGCTTATACCCAAGTTGCTATGAAATAATTGTTCAGGTTGCAGGTATTTTGACAAATTCTTTAATAATAGTGAGAAATATCTGTATTTCAGTCATGCCATCATTATCATTGGCTACAAATTCAGTAATGTTAAAAATATCCATCAATTCAGTATGTCAGATTATTTTATATATGTATAAAAGTGTTATTGTTCATCAGCTCTCATCCCTTAACATTTGCTTCACTACTTTATTAATAAAAATGGACTTAGCATGTGCAGTTCCCATTACGGCTCTCCCATTTGTACTTTTCATCATTTTCAAAAATTACAAAAAAAAAAATCACATCTTCTTTTCAGTTTCAGATTCTTACAGTCACAGCAGCCATTTTTATCTACTTGAAAGAAGATTACAAATTCATGGACTAATTTCAGGAATATTGCAGAAAAATCTATTAGAGCAACTTACCACACACTGCAGTTTCAAACACTAATGATTCAGCATTGAACTCTTACAGTAAAAGCTTTAATAATCAAATCTAGGAAGTCTTATATAGAATATAGCATCTATTTAGTGTCAATGTGAAATCTAATTTGCATTAAAAGAACTATTGGTTACAAAAAATTAATGATGAAAATAAATGTCTTAAAGTACAGCCTTAAAAGGATAAACTTAAATTGGTCTTTCAGGTTCAGCCTTCCATTTAATTTTGATTTTTCATACCTAGAGTTGTACTAAAACTTAAAAGTCAAGTACACATGCAGCCGGTTTGGGTTTATTTGGAATTAATTTCTTTTGAGAAATATGGTGTTATACCTACGACCCCCTTGTTGTAAGAAGCAATCAATAGTCTGCAGAAGTCTCAGCTGCTGAGGCTTCAGTGCTCACCACTGAAAAATCTAGCTCATTAGCTCTCAGCTGTATTTGCAGCTTAGCTATGTAGCCTCTACAGAGCTAATGAGTAAAAAGCAGTCAAGACTTATTTTAGCCATAAAGTGAAAGATCTGACTGAATGCACACAAATAGATGTCACACTGAGGAAGAAGACACTGTCATTACCCAGCCATTTTCCTGAGTAGAGCCCCACTATAAAATACAACTATCCATCTATCAATCTTCAAGTTTAAGAGTTTAGTTAAAAGTCTGAGCTTGTTTTTCTTTGCTTTTTGTTAAGGAAGCAAACAGTCCATGTTTAAGTTTTAATGGTTGTAAACGAAAGAGAAGAACATCACAAAAGACACCCTAAAAACTAAGGCACCTATACCAGTTTTCCCAAACACAGAACAACAAAATTTCTTATTCCACTCGGTCTAAATATCAAGCAGCCTGAAACAAATCAGAACTAATTTTTTTACCATGTTAGCAACTATACATGCACATACTCTTTGCACTTGAGAAGGCCATGTAGAGGAACCAGACCAAAAAGCAGCCATGACCCCTTTTTAATTGCAGCAGCACTTAATTTGTCACAGTCATGAAGATTATTTCGTGACCCATTGCTAACAGTGAGAAGAGGTGACTGTTCCCCTTGAGAAGGCTAAGAGGCACAGAGCAGCTCCCTCTCACTGCTCTGCTGTAGTTTCTCTTCCAGTCTTCCCTTCTACAGAGGGAGCTCCAAGAAGACAGCAGGACACAGTGTTCAATATGAACTGGTTGAAAGCTTCAACAATTTAGCACAGTAAATATTTTTTCTCCCACTTCCCTTAGTGGCAGAAATCAATACAGTTGACTAATAGAAAGTCTCTCCTTCTTCAAATGTTCTAACGTAGGAATTTCAGAGAATTAACCTTCAAAATGTTTCTTCTTTGTGCTTTCTTTAAATTTACAAAAAATGAACACAGTTCATGTCACTGTTCTTGTTTCTGTAAGTTATTGACAAGTGCTCCTTTACTGCCTGCAGGCCAGGAGAAAATGTAATCTGCTGCTATTTAAAGACCATTAGTAAATGTTTGCAATTTAGAAGAGCAACTCCCAAAATAAATGCAGATATGCACATTCAAAAATAAGAGGCTTGAAAGGCCAAAAGCTCCCACAAAGCTGATCAAAGTTACCTAAAGTGAGCAAGGCTCAAAACATACAGATTTTGACTTTTAAATGCTATTCTTCATAAAAGTTGCAAATCAAATACAAAGTTTTTTTTAGAAGAAGGGTGGGGGTTTTTTTTCCAAACAGACAGAGGGCTCAGCTTTAGTTGCTTGCTTTCTGAAATTTCTGTTACTGTAAAAAATAAAGATGCTCTACATAATCCTTTTTGCTAAAATTAAAAGAAAAACTTCCCTGATTGGTGGTTGAAGTTAACGGGAATTGATAAATTACTTTACATCCCAAAGGACACGAAATCTCCAAAGTTTTAGGTTTCAATTGAACAGGAAATTATTTCTGCAACCCAGTCAGCAGGATCAAATGTAACTGTGGGGTTTTTTAGTCTTATCAGAATCTGACAAAAATCAGAAAATTCATAGCTTTGCAACTGCAAGTTGTGAATGCACAAGCCACAAACTTTCCGTTTAGGGAATCGTAATTTATGAATGCTGCTTTTGCTTTCACAATGCTAACTTAAAATTTAGGAATCCTTGGGATGCTGGCAAACAGCTCCCCAGTGCTGACAGCAGCAGCATCTGGAGGGCACAGAGGAACAGATAATGTCAAAAGACCTCCTTGAGCTAGACAAGCCCTATTTTCACACTTCCCTAGGCACACCTTGCTCTCAAAGGTACTCTGAGCTCGCAGGCACAGTTAGTTAATATACCATGCTAAGCACAAATACACTGGCTGAAGCTAAGACTTTTCTCCTTTTTATGTCTCTCTATTTGGCAACTTCATCAACACTTCCAGACACATTTAGAGGAACTTGTAGCTGATATGCTTGCTCTGCCCCAGGAGGTGGGGCGGAGGACCACTGAGCTGGTGCTTGCCCCAGCACTGCTGTGCTCTGGCCCAAGCCCCAGTTATAGCAGGCTGATAGAAATGAGCTTTCATTAGGAAAAATACAAAACAAAACAGTTTCTGAGTAGCACCTGAAAGAGCTCACAGAGAAACTGCTCTCTGCCTTGGAGGCATTTGCCCTTCAAGCACCCAGGGTGAGCGAAGGGTGCTGTGAGTGCTATGACACTTCATCTCCCCCAGCTATAAATAGCAACCACAGTGAGATGTGCCCTCAGCCAGCCAAGAGACTGCACCCATCCCTCCTGGCTGGGGCCAGCACTGCCATGCTCCAGGTTTTTCACATCTCCTGGCTGCACACCACACCACTGTTGGGCAAGGTGACACACAGCAGACAAAAAAGGTAGAACTGCACACCTTCCAACAGTGCTCTGCCTCTCACCCTCTCCCCTCACTCTTCTCTCTGCCCCTCTCCATTGCAAGGTCTTGGTGCTCCCCACACATCCTGCATGTCCCACAAATGGAACTCTACCTGTGGGAGCCTCCCCCAGCACAGCCCACAGCATGGGTTTCTCCTGGAGTGAGGCTTGCACAGGGAATGATCTAATTTAGGAATTGTGGCACAGAGTTCAGATATGCATCCAGGGTTTAAGAAGCAAATGAACTTCTTAGTCTGCCAAATTTGGCTAGATCTTGCAGTACTTACTCAAGAAATTCACCTCCAACATTTTGCTTTAAGGGGATTTTTTGCTTAGGAGGCAACAAAACCCAAACACTTTAACCCTAAGATGCAAAAAATAATTTTTCTTTGAAATTCTCATGAGATTTCTGGTTGGTTTGGTCCAAACTACAAGAACAATTTCAATGTGCATTTGCTCTGTTTCCAGTAACAACCCAGAGCATCAAATGTTAAGTGTCAATGAAAAATATCTGAGGAAAACAGAAAAAGGTCTTAAGCACGGGGCAAACATGACAAAAACTCATTTTATTCCTGGATTTTTAAAGAACAAAAGCATGCTCTCTCATCCTTCTGTAAGAAATGTGTGTTTCAAATGTGTATGTTCTGTAAACAAGAAAAGCATGTGCAATGCCACATGCACAAAAAGCTCTCTCCTTTGACTGTGCTAAGAGCCTGTCTAATTTGAAATACCTACAGCCAGCAAGTGCTGCCAGTGATGCACATCTACCTGGGCACAACAGAGAGGGTGTTTGCTGCAGTGCACATGTTCTTTGCTGAGTGTGGAG
The DNA here is from genome assembly GCA_013401135.1 of Cettia cetti. Classification (NCBI taxonomy): domain Eukaryota; kingdom Metazoa; phylum Chordata; class Aves; order Passeriformes; family Sylviidae; genus Cettia; species Cettia cetti. The sequence continues at coordinate 97,990 of VZUI01074155.1, forward strand.
GCTCTGTAGGTGAAAGCCATCCACTTCCTCTCCAAGCTCAACAACCATCTAATTGTGTATGGTAGGAATGTAAATGCCTACTTCCCACTACAGCCAAGAGATACCATTTTATTTCTGGCTCATCTAGCTCTTCAGTCTGTTGTGTCCCTGAGGATAATTAGTCCTGAACTCAGGGACTTATCTTACACTGGGGATAGTCTATCAAATACTTCTTCACACAAAAACTCATTTAAAAGGATAAAAAACACTCCCTGAGGATCTGAATATATTTTCAGTCTTCTAGTCATTTCCAGCAGGTGACATATCTGAAATCACAGAGCCTCCCCTTGGTAACTAGGTGAGAGCAAATTAGCATCATTTTGAACTGGGGAAGCTGCGCCACAGCAGCCTCCAAGGAGCAAGTTCTGTTTGTTGTAAACAAATCTGATTTGCTCAGTTTTGCCTCCCTGAAAATATTACACTGCAGTAATATACAGAGAAAGGTGTTTTACAGGGCAAGCCCTCATCGTCACTGGAAACAGGCACGGTTTTTATCTCCCCAGGAGAGGAAAAATAAACATGACAGTTTGCAGCTACCACAGGTAGTAGCTGCAAAGTAAACTCACTCACCAGAAGTTCCCCCCAAGGCTCCCTTAAATATTCCATAACTAGCTACATCCAAATGCATCTCCCAAAGGATCAAAGTACAATTTTCTTTCACTTGATAGAAGGCACTGAGTGGTTGCTAACAGTTTGCAGTTATAGTCCTTTTGCTTCCACTATTTGCAGAAAGAAATACTCTTTGAGGCTTTTCCTGATGCAGTGATTGTCAGTGCCAACAGAGCTTTATTTTGGTCAGAGATGCTCACAGTGTTTTTCTGGAAGGACAAGCATCTTGATCAGACCCCATTTGAAGAGGGAGCTCAGCACTTTAAGGGAGTTTGGCAAGTCTCTGACCATGCAACTAAAGGTGTGCTGGACCACCAAAAAGGACTAGGGCTACAAAGAGGCTGAACCCACCTAGAGGTAAGTTCTAGTTGTAAACTACAGACATGTCCTGATTTCCATACTTAGAGAAACAAAGTACCTCTAACACATTTTTAAATTAAAGGAGTTAGAGGACTGGCTGGCACTGCTACATCTGTCTGGGTCTTCTCCTGCATGCAGACACAGGCCCTGCCCACTAATTCTTCTAAATGAGAAATTAGAGCAAAGCCCTTCATGGATATTGGTGGAAGACTGTGTCCTCTGGAGTGTGCAGAAGAAGCACTTGCTCCTTACAAATAACACCAGGTAAATCTGAAAACCTTTCATGGTTTTCAGCACTTATGAAGGAAAAACTCCTAATTAAGGACTGAATAATGGCATGGAGCTAAGACATGTTCCTACCAATCCATCAGGCTAACTGGCCATGATATGCTGTCTGGATAATAAATGTCACTTAGGGCTCATTAACATGTCCTTTATTAAAACCTATGTAGAGAGGGCAGAAATAAAAATTATGCAAAACAGTGCATAAAGCTGACACCACCCTGGACCTCATGGTGTAGATAAGTGACACGTTGGCTCCATGGGAGATTGCTCTTGCTTTCCTGTGGACACAGGGATTTCCACTCTTAAACAGCAAATCAAGTGCAAGACCCCATTTCAGCCTGTTAAATTGTGACCAACAGGAGAACACAGTGGTTTTAATATTCATGTTGACCTACTATAGAAAGATATGCCCACACAATACCTCTAGATTTCTATACTAAAATCCCATTAATCTCCATGGAAATTATTCCAAAATATGAAATCTCCATTGGCAAAGCTCTTGCCCTCCCTCTGATCTCAGGAACTAATCCCAACTCCTCCCTGTTGGCTATTTGTGAATTCATGGATTAAGGAGGTCATTAAAAAGTGCAGACAGGAGAAAAAAAAAAGGCAAACAAAACACAGAGAAATTAGAAAAGGGCTGATTACATTTTTTACATGACATTTCTTCACCTTCAGCAGGGTGAGAAATGAGAGGAGCAGACACTTTTTTTGAAAGAAATTGCCACCCCACCACCATGAGCAAAACCCGAGTCCTAGTTTGGTTTTGTTTCTATCTCTATAATGAAAAATTTCCACTGGCATCCATCCTCATTAAGGGCTGGATAAGGACATGGGGCCAGGGTGTCCTCTTTGCAACATGTTGTTGATAATTGGCCTTTTAGAAGTCTCCACAAACACTTTGGCTGAGGGACAAGACAAGCTTCAGGTGGAATTGTGGGGAGGAATAGAAAAATCTTCTAAACGGCTTTGCCACTGGAGAGACCCTAACAGAAAACCTGGACCTTAGGTACCAGACACCTCAGAAGATGTAAGTTTATAGTGTCTCTGTCCCTCACACTATTTTTCCTGCATTGTAAATAGGCCTTTCGCTCCCAAACCCACAATGACAGGGCTTCATTAACTGAGGTCTGGTAAAGGGCTTTAATGAAGACAAACTTGTTAAGTTGGCAATTATTACACTTACAAGCATGTTAAGCTATTAACAACAAAGACAGGAGCTAGGAAGATCTGGCATAAGCATGTTGAACTTATCATGCTTTCCAGACCAAAATGAAGTAGACACACTCAGCAAGGCATGTCTCCATAGCAGCAAGAAGAAGCTTACATTAAATGTCATATTTATCTAGGCTTCACCATGAACTTATCATCGTGACAGAGAAACAGGCCCACAAGAAAACATCAAAGGCTTGAACAATTGCAATATATTATACTCCTTAACAATATTGAAATCTCTGATGCTGAAGTTTTTCTACATTTTATTTAATTCTCTTTAACTTCCTGGGAATCTGAGATCAGGAAAACAAAAGGATGAAGCATCTGCTTTCTGCAGCATGCGCATGAATACAAGGACAAATATTGTCAGATGCACTTGACAGCTGTAAAAGCAACAGATTCTTTCCAGTCAGCTCCTAGATAAGGAAAAGAAGACAGCTGCCCCTGGGTCATAGGCAAGGAAGAAGTGATGCTTTCAGAAATTCCCCTCGACTGAATTTCAGCAAGTATCTTCTTCATGTGTGAGGTGAGTTTTTACATTTTCCAACAGAAACTGAGAGCAAAGCAAATGGATAGGACCTCTTAAAACAAAATGTGTGAGCACAGGCATTAGCATCCTGTTTTTGAAACTGGGCAGATGAGGAAGAAGGCTAGGTAAGGTCTGGGATTGGGTTTTTCAGAAATGAGGCGTGTGTTTGGAGGTTGTCATAGGTATGAAACATGGCCTCAGGGAACCCCCTGAGGAACCCTCCCAGGAGGGAATAAAGAGTGGTAAATTTGGCACATTTTGGTTTAAAATACTCCAGAGTGCATGTCTGAGGCTCTGCATAATCTAAGACCACCCGTTTCCTAGAGACAGGTTGTATATAGCTACATTAAAAAAAATTACATAACCTGAGAACTTCCTTTTAAACATATACATAATAGTCATCCCTCTGCTAAAATCCTTATGCTGACCTATCCTGACCCATGTACATGCATTTTATGAAACGTCTGTCACTTGCTTTAGGTCACAGCAATTTTTAAATTTCTTACCACAATTCCTCCATGCTCACGTCATTTCAAGCAATAAAGACTTTGCAAATACGAACAAGGTGAAAGCTCTGCTGATTGCACACAGAGATAAAGAACTTGCAATATATTTAATAATTGTTTTAAAAAGCAAACAAATGCATTACATTATCTTTGAGTGCATGTGCCTAAAGCAAAGTACAGTCAAGGAAAAGCTGTTGATAAGAAAATTATGCTTTTCACTTTTTTTTCCCAACTTAATTAAGGCACACATTTTTCCTTCAGTTTCCACAAGAAGAATATATTTTTAATTACTGTATGTGACCTTTTTATATTTTAGCCTGAGTACTAAATACCTGGATCGATGGAAAGTAATTTAAAGCAGCCTGAATAAATATATGCTCATCTGAAGGAGAAAGAACATGAAATTTGCAGTCAAACTTCAGCAGTTCTTGAAACTACCATCTCACATGGACAGCCCACAGCACTCAGGAGGCCTGAGGAGAGTGACCTGCACTTGCATGAAGAGCAGAACTCTGCCCTCTAATCAGCAGCATGGAGGGTCACACACATATATTTTCCTGAAGATTTTTTTCTCTTCTGTAGTACCCCTTCCCATAAATTAAGTTAGAGCTTTTCATGGTTCTGGGGAGCCAAAGCCAGAGCACATAGAAATTGAAAGATTTGTACACCACAAAACCTTCTCTACTACAGGAATTTCCACCAGCTTTTCCTCTGAATTTTCCTTCCTCCTGCCTAATCTGTACTCACCAAAAAATAAATAAATACATGGATAAATACAAAACCAAGCAAGACTGTTCAGTCACTTAGTAAGGTTTGGTGTGGATTCTGAGAGCAGCTGCTGAGATAAGGTTGCATTTAACAAAAGCAAAAGAACAAAAATTTGAGAATCTCCAAATATCTTGGTTCTACCAAACACACAAATGCCAAGTAGGTTATCAGTACTGTACCTCTCCCTGCAGTCACAGCACACCCTTTCTCCTGCTTTCATTTTGCACTGAAGGGTAACCACCTGGTCAGAATTACTGGACTTCAGGTACTAAAAGTTTAAGACAAAAGTGAAAAGCATGTCTTAGATGCCTATTGTGAAAATATATTCTTCTACTGAAGAACAGCACATTTTAATTATAAATAATATTAAAACAGAGCTGGGTGGACATTACCCACCATAAGCAGAAAATACAAAACTGATGAATGACAACTGCATAAAAAATGTATAAGGATCCAGGGTAAACTGCAGTGAAAAAAATCTTCTGCTTTAAGAATTAGTTCTTTAAAAAAATCATTTGGCATCTCTTGTTGCATCATGCCTCTTGTTAAAGGGTAGAAATTAGCTGAGACACAGACTGCTTGTTTACCAGAGCATGAAAAGGGTCCTGGTTTATTCCTCTTCACAGCTCAGACGTCCTGACTCCAGCTATTCACTGACTGTGACTGCAGCAAGCTCCTACTGTAGTTTCCCTTGCAGCCTCTGACTGCTGGTTATTTCCTGCTAAACCATGACTGCATACATCAGTTTGCAGACTCTGAATGCAGGCTTTTACCCAGCTAGACTGTGACTGCAGGTTCCAACAACAACAGGCTACAACTGCAGACCCAGACTAACCTCAGAGCAGTGATTCTCCTCAGGAGCCTTCACCTGCATGATCCTCATGTTCCCTCTTCCTCAGGGTTCCTTCTCCTTCAGGATCCTCCTCCATGATGATCCATCACTAGCCAACCCACTCCCTTTTATTACTTGTCTTTATTGGCTACAGCTGTGACTCCTCAGGGGCAAGGCTGCACTGGGTAATTAACGCAGCTGTTACTTATCAGGGGCAGATCACCTGTATTCCCTTCTACAATCTCTAACAAGAATACTGTAGGTTTCATAGCATAATGGAGCAGAGAGTGCAGAAGGACATGACTACACAGAGCCAGGCAATCTTCATTTTTTAGGCATTGCAGAATTTCTCAGAATTGACTCATTGGACATTTGTAATCAATATTGCACTGTGAGTTTATGCTTTTTTGCATATTTAAAATGTATTAGAATTTCATTTGAAAAAAGAAAATTGTGCTTCTGTCTGCCACGCTCAACTTGTTAGTCTTAGCTAGGTCATTAATTGTAACTTTGTAACCTATAAATGATAAAGGCTGAGTCATGTAATCCATATGGAAGCATATACATTACTTAAAACACAAAGAAAAAAAGAAAAAAGGCTATTTCCCAGATCTTGCTAGAGAAATCTCATTAAATAGAAGTTAAAAATATGTAATCCTAGATAAGAAACTGTTTAATTAGAGACAAACATGTCTACAGTTTTCTGTTGGATTGTGAAGGACTGTTGAAGACATACAGCTTCTTTAAGTGTCATCTGTATATACACACATGTATATACACAGTAACACGGGTGCTTATATCAGACAATATTAAGGAATCCTTTAATAAGTATTTAAATTAAAGAATGCTGATCCATGCTATGTTAGCTTACACAGCAGAAGTGCCACAGACCTCTCAGGCTGCACTGCCTACCCATGACTGATGCCACCCAAAATATCCAGGGCCTGCATGGCTTGAGTATTGAAACCAAGTAAGATGTAGCGGCTCTAGTGTGTGTCCACAAAGTGACAGAATGGGGAATCTGTAACCACTGTTAAGAGTGTGGAAATACCTTCCCCTGTGACTGTCTCCCTCTCCCACTTCCTCCTGGTCCTCACTTTCCTGACTCAGTGTTGCTTGCCCAGCTGATTTTGTGGGGCCATGTGCCAATGCAGCACATATCATCATCACTGTGCTAGATTAACAGCAGAACACAAGTAAACTGATTTTAGCCTTAGTAACCCCAAGGCTGGACTGGCTGGCACCCACACAGAGGTGTGGAGAAAGATATTTAACAAAAAACTCCCATTAAGATCAGTGCTTGTAAAACAAGGTTGTTACACATACAAGAATGGGTCTTAAAAGGCTGTAGTAACCCACAGCTGCAGGTAGATGTGAGCAAATTTTGTATCAAGGCAACTAGATATGTGAGGCCACAGTGCTCATTGATGGCTTTTAGCCATAATTAATTTAAAAAGTTAAAAAATAAAATGCCTAGGTTGCTATCAAAAATTATCAATCTACTCACAGTACACAAATACTTTGACTATCTATAACAAGATCTACTGTGCTGCCATGGGTTTAACATATAAAACTCACCTCCCAGGGAAACTGAACCCCACAGAAAATAATGTTCCCAAAAATATCCTTAAGCTGTTTGTGGAGAAAGGCTTCAACTGCATTCTGCACCAAGGACAGAAGCGATCAGGACTCTGAATAATCATCTTCTTGACTCTGAAGAAAAGGTCCATGTCTGGCAATACAATATAGCTCTTCTCCTTGCCATACCTACAAATCAGCTGCAATTCTGCTGAATTAAAAGGGTTTAGACAATTAACACGTGGTCCATACAGGCAGAAATGTGGTAATAGAGGTGTACTGGCAGAGGGAGGTATAAATAGAGCAGAATGTTTGAAAGGATATGTCAATATTCCCAATTAGAGTGAATCTGAAAATCCAATGTGATGGTGTTAGAGAAGCTGAGATACTTTATTTCTAGTGAATAAATCTTGTTATTGGGATTCAGGTGATTGATCCTAATCCTAGCTCTGACACTTCTTCAAAATGGGAGTTTGGGCAAGTCACATAACTAATTTTATTTTGCATCAGAAATGACAAGCACTTCTCCTTTCAGCAGAACACTTAATGATGTCCCCAAGGAAACATACCAATGTTTTTACTTACTTGATTTAATTCTGTGATGTAGACTGTGATACAATGGAAGACCAAAGGGATTTGCCAAAGTTGCCTTTACAGATCAGAGGTAGCTCTATGGGAAGAGGACAAGCAGTTTCAGAAAAGGTCTGCTCTAGGTGGCCTCACAAGGGTGTTAGTCACACTGATGACTCAGAAAAGGTAACTCTGATTAAAGCTATTGGCAGCCAAACAAAATATGAGTAAGGCCAGTTTCTGAGCACTTTACCATATAGCATTGCTAATGGCTTCTATTTTATATTAAAAGTTGCTACTCAGCGGGAAGTGATACACTGGAGGCGATGTTAGAGTTTTTTAGTGGCTGGCAACCCAACAGCGATGTTATGTTACATGCAAATCATTTAATGTAGTTTTAACCATCTTTTCTAATGGCTGAGATAGCTCTCCAGCCATCAAGCTAATAAAAATGACATGGTGTAATTTGACAAGCCTGAGCAATTGACAGGCTTGCAGAATACAACTGTTGATGAGATGGTTTTAATTCAAAGTAATCCAGCTGCTATTTCAGCCAGTTCAGTCTCAATCTGCACAAAATCATGAAACTGGTAACCTGTATGCTCCAGGCAGCCCTGTCTAAACCCAAATACTTCCTCCATCCTCCATTCTCCCTCCCTGCCACCCATGCACCAGATCTATGGTCTTCCTGGCAATAATCAAAATAAAGAAACCCAACAAATAATTATCATAAAGAGCAGGACATAGATGGATCTCATTAAGGCTCCTTCCATGAGTGACAAGCTGAACTGAATAGTTTATCAGGTGCCTTTCAAAGAGGCATTTCAAACTCTTAGCCACATCTTCCTAATCTCTGCCCTGCCCTCTTTGAAGAAGGAATGAGAAGAAGAGGAGAGGGGGCTGTAGGGAGTAACAAGAAGAAAATGGTAAGACAGTGCATGAATTTTCCAGGATTTCCTTTAATCCTTGGCATTAGGTTGCAGGTTCTGTGCTTGTGTAGGAGCAGTAAGATCGTGTCAGTTTGATGTCCTGGAAATGGACAGTCATAATAGGTCCCCACTTAATTCCTTCAGATTTGTCAGAAACTCCAAATATCATTCTAAGGGGTGGCTCTGCTGACATCTGGGAGCTGCAGGAGCAGGGAGAAGTAGTACCAAAGTGACTCATCAACTGCCCAGGGAGATCTGCATCCTACAGTAGTGCCAAGTACAGCATGTGCTCCACAGTGTGAGGCAAGCACACAGCACTTCCTGATGAAAGCTGGTCAGACAGAGGTGAAAACCACTGACTGCCAAAACCAGCTTACCTCATTTAAAGATGAGAGTAAATCTTTATAGTGCCTTGCTTTTATAAGCTGCAAAGTGTGTCAGACATCAGTGGGCTGGGCAGATTTGACCAGTGCAGGAAAGAAGGAATGATAGGTTTATGATATTGCCAACACCATGATTAAGATAATAAAAATGCTGTTTCAACACATTTTTAAGGCTACTGTGCATGACGCAAAAAAAATTACAAACATATTGAATTATTGTGAAGCATGCAATATGTTGGTACTCATCAGTGATCTCCAGCTCTAATGGCATATTGGACCCATGTCCAGGACATGCAAGAACTGTGATTACAGTGCACTCTAGACAGGCTGGACCACAAAAATGCCAGGCCACATTGGAGGATTATCCCTAAAAGTTGATAACACCAGTCCAAAAACATCAAGTACAGCGCTCTTCACTATCGGCTGAGTCCCCGTGCAGAGGTGGAACAAACTTGGCTGAAATGTGAGCTATAACTTCATGACTGAAGACATGGTCAATGAGACACAAGTTCCAGGTGCAGGTAGTTGTAAGAAAAACAAGTTACTGGACATTATTTGAAATCATGCCTCATGGGAGAGATGCAATACATTTTATCCTGTAGCGCTGACCAGGTGCAAGCAATATAAGGTACAGGGAGATGTCAAGGCCTCCAGTATTTTTCAAGTGCTTTTAGTAACAAAGTAATTGTGTCCAGTCAGATCCCTGCAACATCTGTCTTCTGCATTGCATCATCCCCAGGGGTCACCTTGAAGTCCAAAGGTCTCCCAGTCGAGGTGTGAGACAGCTGTGTACCCAGGTGTGGGGCTTTGATCCACACAAAGGCATCAATGTGGGGGGGGCAAGTGCAAAATGCTGCCCTTAGGTGGGAGAATGTGGAAGGAACTGGCTGGGAGGGCAGCAGTAATGTCTAAAGGGATGGGCAAACAGGAGAAAGAGTCCTGGGCACAGGATGGGGTTCTGCAGTGGCTGTGTTATTAGGAAGTGAAAATTGGTCCATCTCCTCCCTGCAGACTTGATGTTCTCCCCAAAGAAACATCTGGGACCACTTTCATGCCTCAATAAAGACACATGCCAAAAGAAGGGAATTGAAATGTGATAAGGTGAATAGTCAGAGATCTAGAAACAGTGGCCTATGAGAAGAAAGAGGACGATGGGAGCTGTTTAGCATAGGGCACAGATGACCTAGGAAGGACATGATAATGCTTTTCCAGAGGCTGCTGCTAAGAACCAGCAAATAAAACGTTTTTCATCTCTGTAGAGGGTGAGATATAATAAGCTTAGGCTGCCAAAAGAGAGACTTAGTTTAGGCATTAGGAAAACTTTCTGACAGTAAGGATAGTTAAGCACTAGGATAGGTGCAAGGCTGCAATCTCTGTGTCCCAGTGAAAAATTAAGTCTAGCTTGTTCAAACAATGGCACTGAAATCCTATCTTAGAAAGGGGGGATGAGCCAAATGATATTAACAGGCCCTTTCCAGACCTACTTTTCCCTGGTTCTCTTTCCTAAACACGGAATCCAGCTGTGACTCTTTGGAGCAGCCTAAGTACAGCATGGTTTGGATGTTTCCTGCATGAGTTTTCTGAAAAGAAAACAACAGCAACACTGTAAATATCCTTATGCTGCAAGCTCTTATGGCATTGTCTTCAGTTTTACTGTGCTTGACCCATTTCTTAAAACTCTGGTTCCTGGAGTCAAGCAGATTCATGAAAGCTAAGTTTAAATAAGCAAAAAGCTGTCTAAATTTATGTTGCAGGAAAAAACAAACAAAAAAACAAAAATCATGACAGACAAGTACTTCCAGCAGCTATAAATCCACAGGAGAGGTGAAATACATTATTTAGCTTAAAATCAAAAATCAGTTTATAAAAATAAAAATCTTGACTCCTTCATTAGTGCTCATTAATACTTAATTTTTTTAATGGTCATCCTCTAAGTCAAGCCTAGGCATGAAGTTAGCACAAAAGGAATTTCTGTTGCTTAAGTAAAGATTCCTTCCCTTCAAATGGCCTTCCCAGAGAGAGACATAGGTCTACGGGTATAGGAACCTTTTCAGTCCAAAACTGAGAAGCACCCAAAGAAACCTGCTGGAGACCAATAAAATATTTAAAATATATATATTTATATAATAAATACAAATATATATTTTATATATATATATATATATAATTTTAAAAAATTATGCAACTAAGAAAGTTGAACATCTTGCCACAGGATAACTGTACATTCTTAATGTGTGTGTGTGTGGTAATGCCATGAGCAGGCCTATGCATGTGAGACTCCAGCACAGGAAATCTCTAAGCCACGAATTCTTGGTGACTGTGAAAATTTTGGGGAGAAAATATTACCCTGCATTTCCCTTTCTTTCATGGTAGTCCCCAGGCAACACTTATGAGTGACTGTAGAAGACAATATACTGGGTTATACTTTTAATCTGACCACAAAAAGATGGTCTCCTGTTCTTTTCTTTTTTTTGTTGTGGTCCTGATAAGCTGCAGCACACAGGCAGAGCTGCATGAGGAAATTTTATATCCATTCTCTGAATAGCACTGCCTTTTCCAAGTCTGTCAATCACCCTGGCAATAAATTCTCAAAATAAAAACTTTTAATATAAATAAAATGCACAAATAAAACTGGTAGTGGAGCATTAGTTGAGTGCAGGAATGTAATGATACTTATCATAAAAATCGGTGCAGTGTGAGTTTTCATCTGACCTGCAATCTTTTTCATTATCATAAATCAAAAAGCATTGTTTGGTTTAAATCACTTGCTGCTTAAAGATGAATCACCTTCAATTTCCTGAGCTTTGCTTATGGCAAAAAGTGAAAAAAAGCTTTAAAACTGTACAGCAGTAAAAATTTCTGGCCTCACTTTGCATACAAGGAAAAAATATAAAAACCAAGAGAGCTCTAAAACTTAATCTAGCAAGCAACATAAAATGAAACAGAACTGCAATTTAGGAAGAAAAATATTTCTCCATCTACAGAGCTATTAATCGACACTTTGGTCCAGAGAGTTCAAATACAGCAATCTGTGAAGAGGGACCCCAAGCTCTAATGGCTTGAAAAAGATAGGCCCTCAAACATTTAATCTAGCTGTAGGTGCATATCTAAGCTTCTCTGTAACATCTGTCCCTGTGGATAAGAAAACACTGAGCATCCTACACTGGATTGTGCAGACACCGCGGCTTAAAGCATATCCCGTGTACTGATGACTGACTTGCAAATCACCCAAAACACTTCAGTGGGTTTGGCCAGTGACCTCTTCTTCTGAGAAGCAGAGTCCTCCTCTTCCTTCATCCCACCATCTTGGCATTACATCCCATGCCCAGAAGTGCAATTAGATTCCTGCCACTTTTTCCAAAGTCAGGAAAAATAGGGTCATTTAAAAAGTCGGTTGACTAAACTGATGAGCCCAATGGGCTGGAACAGCAAAACTGATCACAGCTTGGTGTAAGTCATCCCCAGGGGGGCAACACAGAAGAAATATGCTGCACACAGTCATATCTAGGTTTGTTCTGTGAAGAAAACCCTCATAAGAAAAGAAGCAAGCAAAAATAAAACAGGCCTCATTTTTTATGTCTCCCATTAGCTAGAACCCTCATGGCAATTCCCATCAATTTTGGATGTCTGGATACTAGCCAGGGAGCACTCAGCTTCCATATGCTTGGCAAAAAGAGCAATAGCAACAATGCAATGCTGTTGCCAGGCAAGGCAGGTAAATCACTGCATAATTCTTCACAAAACCATTTTTCTGAAAGTTTCACCCTACTTCAGGAAACTGAAATTGGCCAAGTTTGGTAATAAACCCTGTAATTCCCACCAGAAATCCTCAATCTCAAAACCTGCCTGATGGAGCTGGCTGTGTTTGTCCACTCAGCCATATTTTTGACCCTTCTTTATGCCCATGAAGTGGAAATGGTGCTGCAGAGAGAGTAGTTATTTGTTGTCCTTGGGAGGCAGTATAAGCTTAAAAGGCAGTAGAGTAGAGGCAGAGGAAGAAGGGTGGGCTCAGATGCATCTATGTTTGAACCTCAGTTGTGTTGCTATCTGTCTCTTGGGGAAGTCAGTTCACCTCAGCCTCACGTTCCTCTCTCTTTGTAAAACAGAGACCTTATACACAATTGTGGGGAAAGTGTGCAATTTGTTAAACATATGAAGTAGTAAAAGAGCAATTCATCTTGCCTATTTTATCTGTCCATAAGTTACTATCCAGTCTAACTAGGTTCCCTCCACAGCTCAGGGACAGAGAGAGCTTGGATAAATCACCTCTGTTTTTTCCACTGATGGTGGAAGGAGGCCAGACACCTGGCCACATTTAGGTAAAATTAATCCCATTTTCATGTCCAGAGTCATAGCAAAGGCCAGGAAACTTCTGTTTCTGGTGCATCCCAGCCTCCTCTGTTAGAAAGCTGAAGGATGCGCTCACAGTGAGCAGGCTTCTGAATTTTTCTTTCCAGAAACTAAATTCACAATTTCAGAAGCTTTCTTTTTCTTTACTTGTCATTTGATAATTTATCTGGGACATTAGGATCACTCACTGGCTTTGATCTATCACTGACTAGGTTGCCAGCTTGCTGCCTTGTGGCAGCACATCAGCCCCCATGTAGTACACAGGTAGGATTTTTGATATGTGAGCATCCATTGCCTCAAATTCAAATAAGATTATTGTGGTAACATGCCCTGATGTTTAAATGCATATTCCTGACACTGAACAGACAACCAGCACAGATCTCAGCCTTCTCAATCTTTTACCAAAGTTAGCTGTGTGCTTTGGAAGAGGAATGAAGGGTAGGGAAAGTATATAACAGCCTGGACAAGCCCAGAATCTCTCCTTGAGTTAACAGACCTCTAAAATCCTATTCATCTACAGAAATTCTGCAGAACATCCTCAGATTTAATATAAGCTGAACAGACATCAAAGAAGAATGGTTTGTGGTCATTACTGCCTGACATTGAATTCACATGTGAGTCACAAGGAACTTATACTGAGTTTTGAAGTCTGACCCATGCAGTCACAGGATTGTACTCTTTGCTTTACTCTTGAGTGGTATTTTTTTTCTCAAAGCTGAAAGTTTTCTTCATCATACAGCATGATAGCTGGCACTTCAAAAACCAGTTACTGGTGAATCTGTAGAGCCCTTTGCCCTCAAAGTCCCTTGACTGAGCTAAAATTTTCTAATGTATTATATTGCTTCCATTAAGAGTAATAAAAAAGCATTTCCATAGCAATTTCCATAATCAAACTTTTCCACTCAAGATCTCCTCTGGAACTATCAGCTGACTTTGCAGGGAGGAAACCAAGGCAAAAGAATTATGCAAAATGCTCAAAATCACAAAGTGAGTTAG
>VZUI01074165.1:0-52524 GCA_013401135.1 Cettia cetti
CTCCTCTCCTCTCCTCTCCTCTCCTCTCCTCTCCTCTCCTCTCCTCTCCTCTCCTCCCCTCTCCTCCCCTCCCTTTTACTTTTCTTCCTCTGTCTTTTCTCTCTCTTGCTTTATATCAAGTCTTGCAATGAATTTTTGAGGAATAAGACAGCTGATAATGAATGTACAGAGATTTGAATAATCAGCCAGTTCCAAGAAAAACACTGGAACAAGTAATCATTGTACTGCAGTACTATCTGAATTCTCCTTTCCAATTTCTAAGAACAGATTTTACTCTAATGTTCTATGGAGACTATGTAAAATCTATTTGAATTTTTCCTTTGAACATATCTTTTCAGAAATATAATGTTATATCACAGATACATACATGCACTTATTCAACAGATCAGGGATTACATAAAGGTCAGGCCATTTGATATTTCTATTTAATATATTTTTACTGAAAATTATTTTCAGTCTTCAGTTTTCATCTTTATTTTCCAAGTGATAAAAATGTTATGGCTTGAAGAAATGACCAATGTGAACAATTTATGGAAGAATAATACACAAGTATAAAAATAACAGAATAGCAGGGAATGTGAGCAGAATTGAAATCTGAGACTTCACATAACAACATTTCTATCTTTATTTTGGAATACTAATGAAATTTGTCATCTATATATTTTACTTTAAAAAGGCAAAAGTATTTCTGAATCTACTCCATTTACTGTGAGAGGTTTCTTCTTCTTCATCACTCTCATGAACTTGAGTTGAGATCAAGATGAACAGCACTTGAAAACATTTGTTATTGAAAAACAAAGTATCTGATTTTTTTTGTTTACTCATCACTTTAAATGGCTAATAGGGGTCTCTCTTTAGACAATATATAAAGGTTTGAGTGTGTCTGATTTTTGCAATTTTCAGCTTGCAATATTCAGATAAGGTTTTCTGCACACTCTTTGTCAAGAAATGTGTGACTGACACTGATGTAGCAGCCCACACATATCTGCAGTTAACTGAGAAGGTGGCAGCCTGTTGAGACAGAAGATTTCTTATAAAGAAACTATGTAAAAGTGTTAATCCTTCTTCCTGTAGAGGTCGGTTGGAGTTTTGCATTTGATTTTGTGGAAACCAAATTGGTCCCCAGTTGAAGAGAAAACAATCACTCACTGTATAGTGAGAATTTTTATCCTGCAAAAAAGTATACATTATTAAAAAGGACTGACATAAGGGTCACTGAGCAATTTTAGTAGCCTACAGATCATTACATTTATTACTCAATTTTTTTTTCCTTTTATGCAAGAAAAACTCACAGTGAGTTCAGTAAGAGTTTTTCTTACTTAAGGAGTACAGAACTGAGTACTTAGTTGAGAACGAAAGCAACATTAATGACTTCCATATGTTATTGCATAAACCTCATTCATATGTTTTTGATTTTAAATATTATAAAACAGAAAACAAAAATATTCTGTGCAACTTTTGGTGAGAAGCAGAAATGCTCTAAAGATCACGGATGAGAACAATTGGATTTTAGTTAGATGTGTGGTAATTGTTTGAACCCTGGAAATAATTTCTACAAAATAGTCTCTTGTTCTTTTTGTTCAGTCTATCTGTCTTACATACTGTTTCCATTCTCTTGTCTTCGCCGTTATTATTTCCAAAAACCCTGTGGGGATATTATGTCAGCACTTCTTGACTTCATGTGGTGAAGTTGTCAATGTTGAATTAAGCATTTTTTAATATAACCATATCAATCTGATTCACAGATCTTCCCTACAAGACCCTTAATCATTTAGTGAGGTGAAAATAAATAGGAAAATGCTGTAACTGAACTGCATTGAGAATGTGGGAGCTTAAAAACAAATTTAAACTTGTTCATATGACTCAACATATGAATACTGTTAAGCTTTTATTTTTATGCAAAAATCCTCAAGCAGAGACAAAACCCCCTGTCCAAAGATAGGAATTGTGAACACAGTAAGACAAAAATTCCAAAGAGAAATAAAACATTATTTGTTGCTGTAAGTTATATTTGCAGCATCCTTAGGTACTGAAAATAGTAAACTCTTTTTCCTATTTTTTTAAACTAAGTCCCATACCAGACTGTAATATAAACTACTCCTGTAAGGACAGTTGTCTAAAGTGGACTTCTACTTTGATCTTGGTATCCAGAATTTGAAATTATGTGCACTCTCTAGCTCAAATTTCTCTCCATGGCCATTATTTGTGTTCCTTTGCAGATAGTTGTAGCCAGACAGCATGAAAACAGCTGCAATTTATTGTATTTACTGAATTCAAAATTTAGCATGTAATTTACCTGGATGTGAACCATATAAAATAGTGTAAGCCTTAGAACATAATACAATCGGTCCATCTTTTTCTTCACATTTATTTAATGAACTATGCTGTTTTATTCTGTTACTGATGAAGTAAGGAAGAAAGCATGAATACTGTAGTCTTCCAATGAGCTGTGTTCATACCAGACTAGCAGTTTTCAAGCAAATGCGCTGTGTGGCTGGAGATTTGGGTCAGTAGGTCAGGAATTTCTCTTTTTAGAGAAAAAAGGCTGACACTGACTGACAAGGCTGTAAAATTTGGTAGCATGCCTTGAAGCACACATGTATAAAACCTGCCAACAATGCAAGTGGACATGAAATAAAAGGATCAAGGATCTCTAGTCCTCTTCCTTTTTATTGCTACATTTTTAAGAACATTGAGGAAGACAAGTCAGTAGGATAAGAGGAATAAGAAATCAGCATTTTATAATTTTATACTTATATTAGAGGCAGATACAAACCACATAAATATCTATTATATATGGGAAAAAAACATATAAAGGAATTTGGTACTTTTGGCTCCACCTAAAAGTAGCAGTAGTAGCTTACTATATAGTTAGTTGAAAAAATATGTATGCTCATCCTCATCCTGCCTACAGTAATTTAATTAGAAAATTAAAGGGAAATAAATATTGTATACAATTTTTTCCTGAGGTACACTGTAGGGTTATTTTAAACATATATTATTGTCTTATTGTATTATTAGTGCAAATTACTGTGAGGCTTTTCTAGCACTAGATAAAATGATAACAAAGATCAACTATAAAGTAGGTAACTTAGATCAGTGCTATAAGAAAATATTATCTTTCAAACCCTCAGCATTTTCTTTTGGTGGCAGAACGTTAATCACATTGAGTCAAAGACTTAAGAAAGCATTTAGACAAAGAGTGCACATTGTTAAAAGTGGTGGTAGTAATAGCATAGGGAGTGTAACATATACACTTGGTCCAGCTTCCAGCTGTTTGGCTTCACAGTTATTATATGCACTGTGAAATAAATAAATCTTTCAATAATAAAGCAAAACATTTTGAAGCCCATGTGTTACCCTTTTTGAAGACAAAAGTTTTCTTTCACTATTAATTTTGAGGTACTACATAACCTCTCTCAGGTAAATTCTAGAAATTAGAATGACCAGTGAATTTTGAGAGTGAATTGTTGTTTCATGTGGGGGTTTTTTTTGTTTGTTTCTGGGTTTTTTTTCTTTAATGTCAGTTGTTCTCAAAAATGCATTTGATGGAAATTCATTAAGGTGGCTTTGTAATTCTTGCAATACTTTTGAGTGATCATTTTTAATAGGGAAATATTTCTACTTCTTGAGCTATTTCTTGTACTTTTGTGTAAACTCTTTACAACATAACCTAAATCCATGTTTATATCTAGGAAGAACTGTACAGCTGCAGAAAAAGAACAGAAACTGAAGATGGAGTAATATAGCATAACATTTGATTTCTAATACTTGGGTGGAAGGAAACCCTGTTCTGTCATTATCACATCCCACTGGCTACAATACTTTTGTTAATGAGACACTAGAAAGCTGAATTTTACATCAAGTATTACAGACATTCTGAACCCAGTAATTTCTGTAAGACCCAGCATTTAAGGAGCAACACTGAGATCTGAATGTGAAACATACAAATCATGCATTGTGTTCAAAGAATTTGCTGTGCAAAACCTGATATTCTTAAGCAGATGGAAATCCTCTTTTTGTCCTATTTAACTGCATTTAAAGGCTGCTATTTTCACCATAAACGCAAATACAACACACAAACAAGAACTTCTCTTGCAAACATTCTGACAATTTTGCCAAGAAATTTAAGAATTATAAGATAACAGAAAATAAGAGACATTATTTAAGTGTTTAAGTATCTCTTCAGTCTGATCTGTGGGCTCCAGCTGGAGATATGAATACAGGAAGATATAACAAAAACTAAGCAATGAAAATAATCACAGTCTTTCCCCTAGGTGTTTCATTTCAGCAAATGGCCTGTATATTGGAACAAGATACAAACACAGTAATTATGCCTGTATAAAATACAGGGCTCTCTGTGTGTGTGTGTATGCTCTTTTATTCAGTAAAATGAACTTATTATTACGTCATGACTTTTTCTGTTTTTAAATCCATATTTCACATAGACAAAAAATGTCATTTCAGAAAAAAGTTCTTTTTGGGAGAGTGGTCACTGCAGAGTGTGGATTTAACCAGTGAACACAGACAATAGCTGGCTGGGTTTCTCTGTTGTTCTGTCCAATTCAATGGTATTTCTGCATGCATCCCACAGCACTACACTTGACCTCATCCTCCTATCAGAGGTGAAGTTGTTCACCACTACTATCTTCTTTTTATCACTAACACTGTATTTTTCGGTTCTGTCTTGCTGTTAATAGTTTTCTTGGTGGGCCTTCTGCAATATTCTTGTTACACTGCTAAAAGTTATTTTTCTCAGTTAATGTAGTTAAGTCAATGTCTTAGCTGTTTATTCACATTGTATTGTAAGGAAAGAAAAATACATTGATGATCCTGATTCTCAGTCTGGAAAAGCATAAATGCAATCCCAAGCTCTTAGGTAGCTACTTTGAAGATAAATAACAAAAGAAGATGACAATAGAACTCTATAAAAGCTTAGAGTTTTATTCACACCAGTCTAATCATGGGACTGGGATCCAAAAATTATGTGGCTTTTGTCCTTACAGATGGTCTGAAAAATAACTCCTCTTGGTCCAGGTTCTCCTTTTTTATTTTAGTTACTTGTGAAAGTCACATCTATATCACAATGCATGTGGGCGCTCCAAAGGCTAAATTATATTTTACAAGTGGGCTCACTTGTATAAAGTGCTAGAATAACTTGCCAAAGACCACAGAGGAAGTTTGAGGCAGAAAAAGAACAGAATGTGCATTTCCTACAACCTTGCCCAATCCTTGAACCACTGGTTCAGTCTTCTGTTTCACTGTTACTGTCATCACCATGACTCACAAGTTGTCCAATCTGCAGTCAAGCTTGAATGTTTTAGTAATTGCAGCTGGCTAAGTTTTCTTTGTAAAAGAAAAACTTGAAATAGTGAAATAAACTTGTAAAAATCAGCTTTGGTGAACTACGAACACCACTTGTATTCATTAATTATTGCTAATTATTCAACTGAACCTCCTTAAAAGGCTTTTTCTGAGAAAGAAAGCCAAGTGTCAGATATTTATAATGCATAATTTTTCTATAACATACTACATCCTGCAGTGTGTGCTCTGCTATGAAAAACTGGGTTGAGAACAAAAGAAAATTTCCCCATCTAGAATAACACATAAAATCAGTGGGAGAAAAAAAATGGTGATATTGAGAAAGGATGTTCTTTCACTTAAGATTTTTAAATGTGAGTGGAACATTTCACCCATTTTTCATGGGCGAAAACTGTTGAACTCTTTTCGATATTAAGAAATGAAAAAAAAAAAAAAAAGGTGGTGGTCTGTAAGGAATTCTGAGAAAAAACCAAAATGACAATGTTTAATAAATAATTCCATAGGGCTAATTTGCACCTCTCAAGGATTTAGCTTCTTTTTTGTCTTTTAGTCAGATCAAAACAAATTAAACAATTAAATGCAGCTTATGCTGAAGAAATCTCTTCTAACAGTCATGACTTAGGACCTTCTGTTGAGAAGAGAAGCATTTTCGTCATGTTTTTTAAACACCAACACGGTTTTCTTAAAAAAGTAATTTTCTTAAAATATTATCAGTTTTGTATCTTAGAACTGCTGTGTTTTAAGGGTTTTTTGCTTATCACTAAAGATTACCTCACTTGTTGGCACTTTTCTTACCAGTGGAAAACTTTGACATACATATTTATTGTAGTTCACAGTTTTTTGTGTTTCAACTGTCTCTAAGTTCTCCTTACACAAGTGCAGAAGTATGCAACAATGAGAAATAATGGCAAGAAAACACTTAGATAAACATTTCTAATGCTGCAAGAGAGTTTGGTCTGGCATGATAGATCTGGCATACCGGTTCAAGTCATGTGGTTAAAATGGGTTCCTTATTTCTCTTCTAAACTCTTTTCCCTTCTTCTCGGTGATACCATGAAACAAAATCTACTACCAACCTAAAACATTATGCCACTGTGTCACTGAATTTATGTACATCTGTATTCCAGGAACTGCTGCAACTATGAAAGAAGCTGTTTTTATTTTGTGAGACCAAACTTCATTAATATTTCAAAGAATGATGCTATTAAGGTAAATAGTTTTAAAAATATTTTAACTTTTTTTTCAGTTTCCTAAAAATGCATCTTGGATTTCTGGCCAAGATAGAGTGGTTGGATATTTTTTGAAGTGTTTACAAGTTACAGCAATTTTTCATATCCTCATTGAAAGCTCAGGTATAGGGGGAAGAAAAGTGCCACTTTACTGAATGGGAAGACAGATAGACTGCCTTTGCAGTTTTCTTTGGGGGAAAATTCAAGGTCAGTCACTTTAATCAGCTGTGGCAAACAGATTTTGAGCTGAACTTGGGCTAAAATGAGTTTTAGCTGCAGATAGCTTGCTTGCACCTAGTGCAGATGTCGCCTGGCACCAAGTGAAATGACTTTCTATATGTTCTTATCTTCTTTTCCACTTTCTAGAACAAAGACAAATATTTTAAAGCTGCTTAATTTTATCTGCCTGATGAGAAAGAAACAGAAATATTAAAAGTTAGAAATACTTGAAAAAGTATTTCTAACTTGAAAAAGTGGGTTAAGAGCTACTTTCCTATGCTTTTCATTTACTGTCCTTTTTTTTCATCCTAGACACTAACAGTACTTCTGTTAATGGGCTTAGGCATATGTTAGCAAGTCAGAACAAGTCCAAATTGAAAATTTAGAGGCATACCTCTGTTGTACTATCTCCTGGAAAAGCACTTCAGCAGTGCACAAATATCCTTAGGTCTGAGACACAGTTCTGCATAGGGATCTGCTACCTTCCATGTTCCCCTCATTTGCTGAAAAAACCACAGCTATTGCCTTACATTCTTTCTTGTTCAACAAGAAGACAATGAACTTTCCCATGGTAAAATATACAGATGTGAAGGATTAGACAAAATGGTAGACAGATGAGTGAAGAGCTGAAGTCTAAGTTGAAACAGCCCTTTCTAATATGTATATTAAAAAGTATATATATGAATATATATATATAAATATTCATGTGTTATTAACCAAAGAACAAACTACAGTGTTTTTTGTGATTTTACCACTGTATTATACTTGAGTCCTCTTTTGTGCAAAAACCTATTCTAAAAAGAAATTATTTTCCAAAAATTGACACAAGCATCTAGACAGCTAGACACTCAGAGAAGTGCAGTACTGACTCCAGCAGGATTTGTGTGCATAAACACCGGAGCTGAGATGTAGTATTTAGCACCAGAATGGTTAAGGATATACTAGGGATGTTTTGCAGTTGAAGCTGCCTAAATATGCTTGAATTATTAGTGGGTTAGCACAAAAAGCAGGAGGGGTTACTAAAGCATTGCTTACCCTGTTTGAGTTGTTTATCAAGTTCAGCCAAAGTTAAATGTTATGCTCAATGCACTTCAAGTTTTATAGGTGGTATGGGGATAGATACATGTAGAGCTCTGCTACTCTCTGCTTGTATTCAGCAATTGCTAACCTTCTTTTTGCTCATTATCTAAGGCTGGTCTCCATGGGTCACAACTATTTGGGACACATACATTTAGCAACACCCCTATGTTAATATGGTTCTCCAGAGATCACAGCTGGGACACAGCGTTTCTGTAGCTGCTTATGATTAGATTAAGACTGTTCTCTTTCCAAACTTCACTTCTTATGTCACTGTAAAATCATGAAGCCTGCTTTTGTAACTTGTGCCCACTTAAATTCTGGAAACATCTCAAGGAGATTATGGTGTGTCGTAGTTTTCTTCTTTTTTTGTATGTGTTGTTTTGTTCTAATTTGGATTTTTAATATTTATTTTTAATTACTCCTGCTTTCATTTAAACTATTTTACTGTAAAGATTTTTAAATCGCTCTTATTCCTGGAGGAGCTACAATACAATATGTTAACGTCTCCCTTCTCTTGTTTTCTTATTTGAAAAGGAAAGTATGTTCATCACTGCATTTGTACTAAGTGGTACTATTTGCTTAAAGCTGTCATCCAAGTTCCTTGCATAACAGGTATTTAACCCATGTCAGATGAAATCTGCTCTGCAACTATAAACTTACTAAGTACTGCATGTGCCCTGAATCCACTTATTTTAACTGATAAAAAGGATAAGGCATACAAGATGAACATCTTTACCACTGGTTAAAAAAGGGTGCACTGCCTGAGGAGTGTGCAGTGTCTAATTTCCTTCACTGGCATTGCTAGATTTCAAAATGGATTCCCGATGCCTGAAAGTCAGGTTCCAGGCCAGTACAGACACAGATCTGGAGTCCAGAAAAACCTCAGCTTCCCTTCACAGGAGAGAACCTCTTGTGAGTTCTGGTTCTTGACTTGCTGTGTCTAGATTTGACTCTCCTGTCCAATATGCATAATTCTACATGTATGCACAACCTTTCCAACTGATTATATTCCTCTGCTTCTGCAAGTGGTACACTATTTTTCCCTCTTTAACTGTTCCTGGTTCTTTTTTGCAGTATTCGTCATGGCTGAGCCCAAAAGGCAAAGCCCTTGCCTTGTGATTGGTGTAGTGCAACCAGTTTTCTGTCTCCTGGTTAGACAGGGTGTTCCTAAATATCTGTAAAGGTGTACACATGTTGTGTACTGAGTGAAGAAATATACTGAGTGCTTTCATATGGGGGTCATCTGTGCACTCTGGTAGAGGAAAATCATGTGTAAGGCTATCAGAAAATTCTCTGGTACTAAGGAAAGTGATGATATTTTCTATTTAGTAAAGAAAACAATCTTGAATTAATATTGCTTAAACACATTTAGTGCTTGCAAGGATTCTTAGGTGAAGCTTTTAGTTTCATTCTATTTAGTGCTGTCCTTGCTAAGATTCTTCAAAAATTAATGAATTAGTTGTCTGGAAAACCTGGAGAAAAGCAGTGATGTTGTGATGCCTGTCATATAGTGAAAGATTCTCAGAATATCTCATGTGAAAAACTTCCTGTGGTTTAACAACTACACATTCATTTATTAACTACCTTGTGAAAGCATTGTGATCATATCTTCTTCCCCCCATATATTGAACTCCGTGGGAGGGAGGCACAGAAACGGAGTCAATGAAGCCCATGAGCCAGCAAAGCCAGCTGTTTGGGGTGCAGAGCAGCCTGACATCCCACACCCGCACGGTACACACCAGATTAATGGCCCCCAGCTGTTGCATGAGGTTCATAAACAACTGAAGAAAGGCTGAGTTGCTGTCCAGCTCTTCTTGTCTTCCCCTTTTATCACCCAGCTGTGAGTACTCATGCAGACAGTTTTATCGATGTAGAGTTAATACTGTTTTTGCATGACAAAGCTCTTAGCATGTCACAGCCTCCTAATGGGTGATACTTTGTGTTTAAGGATTTCGGACAAATTCCTTTCTGTGTTCCTCCCTTCTTTCCTTCCTGCTAGTCCATCTTTATGTTTATAACATCCACCTTTGAAGAAAAAATAAATTATGACATAATTGCTGAAAACGTGCTTATTTTTAAGGTTTGGTACAGTCAGTGCAAGAAAGTACATCTAATGTATATAATGATCTAATTTTTAATGCATTTATTTTATAACTTTTGCATGGTGTTGGTATTTCCTGTGCAATGGATGGACACATACGGTACATATGCTGTATATGTATATATGTATGGCTCTATGCTGAGGGCTTTTTGGCACTTTAGCTGACAGCTGAGTAAGTAATTAAAAAAACACACTCTTCATCCTATCATTCTTCTACATACTGGCACTGCAAGTGTGCAGTCATGAATATTAAATCACAAAAATGCTTAAGTATGTATTTCTTTGAAGAAGAAATTCACTCCAAAAATTACTACTAAAAAGTAATTAAAATTTAATCTAATATAAGACAGTGCTAGTGTCACGGCTGACCTTTGTAGGTGGTGAGTTTGTTCATGATTTTCATTTGTTTTCTACTGGTCTTATTTTGATATAATTTTTGTTTCATTCTTCAGTACTGATGAGCATTTTCTCGGCTGGCTTTTTTCTGAGTAGGGCCCTAAGGAGGGGGTTTGATATGGCAGAAAGAAGTGATAGCTGCTCCTGACCCTTCACATGATGACCATAGCTTTCAGGATGGCATTTAAGACATGTAGAGAAAGTTTTGGATCTGTTATGGATTAAAAAACAAATCTTGACAGCAGAGCTACCAGCTCACATGATCCTTACATTGCAGCATTTGTTTGTTTGTGTTTCCTAAAATCCTAACTATGGAATACCTGCAATTGAATGAAAATTTCAACTCACAATATAAATTTCTAACCACCATTTTACCACTACCCATCTATGTTTTCTCCCCAGCCTCCTACAATTCACTCCAAGGCACTCTTTCTACACCTGTAGGGTGTAAAAAGAAAAAAGTAATTCAAAAGCAATTTTTTAAAATCCTGCATTAGCTGATAGCCAAATATTATTTACTTTAGTTCATATTTTTAGACCTTTTTCATGAATGCTTTTATAATCTTAGATTTTAAATACATAATAGCAGTGAAAAAATATGTTCACATTGCACATGGGTATTTAATCTAGTTGATGGTTATTCCATGAAAAGATGAGGGGTGTAAAGGATATTGTTTGCATCAGTATTATCAGTTCAGTGCGTTAAAACA
Organism: Cettia cetti; assembly: GCA_013401135.1. NCBI lineage: Eukaryota > Metazoa > Chordata > Aves > Passeriformes > Sylviidae > Cettia > Cettia cetti. The sequence continues at coordinate 11,058 of VZUI01074165.1, forward strand.
AGTGGAAGACTAGGTGAAAAACAAGTCATCATAATGACATTTTATATAATAAACTGAGAAAGCTGATCATTTTAACAACTGTGATTTTATTCAATTTAGGTTTTAACATTTAATAAATTCTTTTAGTATCATCAGAAGAATTGATATAGGCTGGGAAAGCAATTGGAGTTCCTTCAGACTCAGAGTTTGCATAATAGCTGTACTCCATAAAGTGCTTCACTCCCTAGCTACTTCCACTAAAATCACAGGCTTTAGAGGGAGGTTTTTCCTATTAATTTCCTAATTCCTCCACTGTTGCAGCTCCAGGTGCAGAGCTTCAAAGGGTATATTGATAGTAAATCTGCAGAAAAATGTAGAGTACACTCTAGAACATCTAGGCCATCTCTGATAATTTAGAAATGCCTTGTATGAGCCTGGACTTCAAATTTCAAAGGAATTATTTCTAATAGACACAGCTGTTTTTATTTTCTTTTTTCTTATTCTCTCTTTTAATTTGTGTAGAGTTTCTTTATGAATCTCTATCACATCAGAGAAGTTCTTTGATCTTTAGGATTTACAGACTATGCACCTGGTGTTTGCTGATCAAGTTTTGGAAGTGGCAATAAACTGGAAAATGTATGGCTTAATTTTGTTTCTTCGGGGAGATAGAAGGAAGGGATGAAAGTGTTTTGCAAAGTTTAGAAAAAGTGGTTGAATTTGAATGTTGAATGCAAATTACTGTAGGACTTGTCTTACTTGTCACATCCTAGAATGATTCTTAAAAATTTTCCATCTTATGGGTTGTTAGTATAAAGTTTATTGCATTTATAGGCTACTTTTTTTCCTTTCCAGCAGAATTCCACTTGATAAATTTCTTTCTCTCCTTATATCTAATAATAAAAATATTTTGGAAGAGGACAACAAACTTCTTCACCTATCCAAAGTCTTGCAAACTTGCTCACAGGTTTGCTATTTCCTTTCAGCTCTTCAGCTGACTGTAATTCAGTAATAACCTTAAAAGCCCTGTGAAGTGAATGATCACTTCCTAGAAAAGGACAGAAATCAGCTGCCACTTCTTACATGACCCTACAGGCTTCAGAACAGGGCTCTGCTATTCCCTGAAACATTGGTTAATTGTGAGGCAAGGGAAAATGAAAATAGTAAAAAGCTATGTGAGAGAAAGAATACACCCAATTCCTTTCTTTTTATTCCTTTCTTTGTGTGTCACTCTCTTTCTCTGACCCCATTTTTAAAGTGAGAAATGCATTACTGTGATCAGAAAACTTTAGGTAAATACTACTTTAAAAAATATTTTAGTTCTAGGGTTGAGTAAAGTTTAATAAAGAGGCGCTGATATTTGATGTTACGAATTCTCCTTGTGAGCATCATGTAAAGCTGTGGAATCTTCTAGAAACCAGCATTCTAATCTGTAAAATAAATATTTTTTAGTTCTGTAAGCAATATTGTGAATGAGAACATATGGCTAAAACAAATGGTAATAATAGCCTTTTTTCACCAGGTCATATCAGCATGAAATACGTGTTCTGTCATTTATAACAATAAAGGGATTTGTTTTATTAAAGAGTTGTTTAGTCATACACGCTATGCAGCTGCTTATGTCAGTTTATCATTGTGATCTTGTTTTGTTCATTATGTGGCAGCTGGAAGCTTGCCTTCCATGGGCTTTGCAGAGGTCAAAAGAAGTCTTTCTTGTAATTTGAAAGGCTGTATTCCTTAAAACAAGCTTGACATCTTTCAGAACACGGTCCATTTTGCTAATACCAGACTATTCTACATAGACATATATTTCAGATACATTTTCTGATGAGGCATTTTATATATATATAATCATTATACATAATGCTAAGGAAAGGGATTATTTTCCATTTTCTGTTCTTCTTTTCTTGTGGACCCTTAAAAATCTGTCCCTCTTGTCCAACACAATATAGAGTTTGGGGTTTATTTTAATGACTTTTTAGAGTGGTAAAATGAAGCTGTAGGATCAATTAATTACATGACTAAGACACTTCATTTGTATTTTTTATACTTGTTTTTTTTCCTTATAGATTTGACTGACTGAAATTCACAAAAAATTTAAAATGTTTCTATTTCTTTCAGAAAAGATCATCTGGAGGAATGACTATGTGTGATGCCGGTTCTTTTCACATAATAAAGTGGTGACGGATTTATCTAGCCAAAATAGGGGTGAAAATGAATAAATTTTATTATCTAGATTTCTTTGATAAGAGTCTGTGAATGCTTGTGTGTATACACAAAGTAAATGCTATTATTTTTTAGATGTTTCTTGCAAATGAGAGAGACTTTAAATTTTGTTTAGGAAGTAGATGGAACTTCTATAATTTTTTTTAATTCTCACATTTAGGAAGATTGGAGTTTGATATTTTTCATTTTTATTTTGCCTTAGGGGCAGAAAGAACTGGAGTAAGGTGTATCATAGTTTTGTTTTGTCCAGATGGAAGAAAACACGTAGGCTGAAGGTGCTCATTTGAATGTAACCTATCAGTGGAGAAAGGACTGATTTTCCCATTGCTTTATTAAGAGTTGTTTTACTCCAGAGGGATTTAGAAGGTGATAGGATCAGGTTTTTGCATGAAATTAACATTTATACTTATTTGAAAACCTCACATGGACTATATTTTAGTCTGTATGAACTATTTTGAAATGAATTTTGGTATAGACTTCATAAAATTTTCACAGAATTACAACAACACAGAAAAAAAGAAGTCTTTTCTCATGTGTAAGCATTGATCATCTTCTCTCTCTTCTTGAACTTCATTTATTCAGCCCATTGGGGCCAAACTCTTACATACTATAACAGTTCTCAGCATTTTCCATCTCTTCTATTTTGAGTTGTTTGATTCTGTTGAGTTCAGTTGTAAGTCCTGGCAGGAGTTTTAAAGATGACCTTTATATTTAAACTGTTATGAGGAATATGTCCTCAAGGAATTGAGCACATACATTTCAGTGTAACACTTGACTGAGACACTCCTCATCATCTCTGAAAATCTCTATCTTTGCCCCCAATTTAACTTCTAGAGAGTGAATTAACTTGGTGACCTAATGACTTAGATTTTTAATAAACATTTAGATACAGTGACATAAACCATCAAGACAGGCTTATAGCCAATAAAAAGGTTTCCTGAGACAAAGTTTATATATCAAAAGCAGCTGGTTTTCCAAGACATACCTCTTTCTAATTATTCCTGTTACTGCAAATCCAGACAATAAAATAATAGATATGCTATCCTATAAAGTAGAATGAAAATAGACCTAAAATATTAATGTGCTTTAACTTCCAAGAGTAGAGAGTAAAAAATTGATTTGTTAAACTTAATTCATATTTGAAAAACAGCATTAAAAAATTCAAGCTTGTCTTCCAGCTTTAACAGTGAGAAAACTAGCTTATATTTTCCTGATTGTTATTCTTAATTTTAAAGAAATTATCTATTTTCTGTTGGAGACACAAAGTTTGCATGAAGACAAGCATAACTTTTGTTCCAGGCCCACATTTATTCCAAGTATGTGACTATAATGATGTAAAACACATAGCAATACATAATTTGGATTAATATTTACGGATCCATAAATATTATATTTATCTGTAAGCAATAAACATAACTTATATTTCCATTACCCACATTTTTTTATTTTTTTATTAATCATTTAGTATTCCTTCAGTAAAGCAATGGAGGGAACAAACAGTTTCTTTCTTGAAAACCATTTCATCTGGAATGCTGAGCATACATTTTTTTAACATTGTGTTAAATTGTTTTGTTACAGATTGCTCTAAAACCAATTGAAGAACATGTATTTGCAGTAGAATTGTTCTTAAAAGTATACACAAATGTGGGGTTTTTTTGACAAATTATTTTATTATTTTAAAAGAAAGAACATACTAACATTTATGACAATGATTAATCAAGTTTACATAAGAGTTTTAGTGTAGAAGATCAGTCATGTTTATCAATCTCATGCTAATAGCATTCCTTAGTATTCCAGCTCCTTTATGTCCCCATCTCAACTCTTTATTCTGGTAAACTTTTCACTCATATGGTTTTGTATTCAGAAGTAAAAGATTAGTCATGAACCAGACTAAAATACACTCAAGTTCTGTCCTCCTTTTTCTGATTTTTTTCTTAGCTGCTATTCAGTTTTAATTCGTCTTGAGACTCTGCAAAAGTTCTGAGATTGCTTTTCTTTATGAAGGAGAAGAGATTAAGCAACTTATCCTTCTGTTTATGAAACAGTATTTTGAAAGGCATCTCACACTGTGTATGTGTTTCTATATTATATATTGGCTTTACAATCAAGAAGTTGCCCATTATATGGTCAGATGTCTATGTGCTCTTGGAAGTCTAAGTTCTGTACATGCTTGACTCTGTGTCCATAGCAATATTCTTAGTCACATAATAGTGTATGTGCACATTTAAAAATTTTGTGATACTGAAATATAATGCTGAAGAAACCAATCCTGTCTTATTGTTCTATTTGCTAGTTCATAGTCTTACATGAACTGGACAGACAAAAAAAGCCAATAAGCTATTTTCACTGTTTATTTCATAATGCAACTAATCATTATCAAATTATTTACCCATGTAAATCGTAATTTTTAAATCAGTCTTTTAACAGGTTTGAAAAAAAACCTTCATCAGTTTTATACTGTCCTTCTTGAATTTAATAGTTTGATGTTTAAAAAAAGAGATCTTACTATCAAAGGCACTGTAGCCGTAACAACAGGGGATTTCAAGGGAAATCTGTGTTGTCCATCTCTGACTCAGTAAAGTAAATTATATAGTTCTGCTGATGTATATCTAACAGTTCTTAGATCTTTTAACTAGGTTCTTTGTGACTTGGGTATATTCCAGTATCATTGAAATACAGAAAAGAGTATCAGTAAGTATTCAGTACTGCTCTTAAAAAAATGTCCTCAGGAAATTAGTATTAATAATATTTTTATGCTACCAGTCTGAAATATTAATATCAAATAATTTATATGAATTAAAAATCTTGAATGTAAATGCAGCTGCTTGTTAACTGGCTCCTACTGCTCATATCTCACAACTTACCTGAGAAAAACTCCCTTTTTGTTGTGAATGGAACTGTAAATTGCATTATCATTAATACATATAAAAATTAGGTGAAATTTATTGGTTTCAGAAATAGTTCTTTGTCAAGGAAAAATTATTCTGTAAATAACTAGGCAAATCCTAAACTGGTAGTCATAACAAACAAATGGAAATAAAAATATGTTTCTAATAGCCGTGTCTTCTCAGCACAGTAAAAGCATGAGACAAAACATTGTAAACAACTTTATCTGCCAAAAGGAGTTCAGAGCCTTTATCTCCTTTTATTACAGAAGATGCTACAATGAAAGCGGCAGTACAGCTTTATTCTTCATATTTGCTTTGAATGTTAGAGATGCCATCAAAACCAAACCACAAAAAAATCAAGCAATAACCATAAGAGCAGTAAACAGCAAACAGCCTAGATTTTGATATTTAAATAAAGAAGGAAAAATTTTTAAACAGTTTAGCTTAAAAATGTATTTTAAAACATTCATTAGTCATTCTGTATTTGACTAAAACTTTTTACATTTTAGAACAAAAGCACTTAATTTGCTTTGAAATGATATTTAATAGAAGTTTAATGCCTGAAGGTAAAAGCAGAAAAAAATACTTTGAAAGCATAGAAATGTAAAACTTTATGCACCTTTCCAGATAGGTAAGGCAGCAGTTAACTCTTGCAATATTGACACAGGTTGGGGAGTTCAAGCAAGTATATCCTGCCTTCAACTAACTTCAGTGTCCCTGTTCTGCATTCCCTATGGCAGGAGCTCAGTACAGAAAAAAATCCCAGGCACTTGGGCCAGAGGCACATGGGCCCAGTTCAATTTATTAATGCACTCTCTGCTGCAGCTGCACTGTATCACTAAATAAACAGATGAGGATGAGAAAGATATGCCAGCCACACCAAGAAGAAGAGAAGAAAACAAATAAGAAGTGGCAGATACTCATGAGCAGCTATAAAACACTGCTTATTTTCTCAAGTTACAAAACCACTGGAAAACTGTGTTACAGGGCTGCTTGTACTCATTTTATGTACAAGAGAGGTCTGAATGGGAAGTACCTGGGAAGTATTCAGTGTGGGAATTATTGATTTGATAGGCAGTGTTACTTCAAAGGATTGGTACTTAGGAGTGTATTCTCTGAAGGTTTAATTACTGAGTATCCAAGAAATTTACATATTTCTTTTTAGTTTCAATTATTCAAAGAGAAATAACAAATAAACAGAGCATAAGAACTTTGGGCTTTGGGCATTGGCTCTGGACAGCAGCCAGGCAGAAACGGATCTGGGGACAGTGATCAACAATAGCTGAACATGAGCCAGCTGTGCCCAGGTGGCCAAGAAGGCCGATGGCATCCTGGCCTGGATCAGCAATAGAGTGGCCAGCAGGAGCAGGGCAGGGATTGTGCCCCTGTACTCGGCAGTGGTGAGGGTGCAGCTCAAGTTCTGTGTCCAGTTCTGGGTCCCCTAATTTAGGAAGGATGTTGAGATGCTAGAGCATGTCCAGAGGACAAGAAGGCCAGTGAAGGGTCTAGAACACAAGTCCTGTGAGGAGTGGCTGAGGGAGCTAGGGGTGTTTAATCTGGAGAAGAGGAGGCTCAGGGGTGACCCTTATCACTCTCCTCAATTTCCTGAGAAAAGGTTGTAGCTGGGTGAGACCAACCTCTTCTTCCAGATAACCAGTGACAAGATAGGAGGACACAGCCTTTCCCACTAGCCATCTGTGCCAGGGAAGTTAGGCTGGACTTTCAGAAGAAGTTCTTCACAGGAAGAGTAACTGGACATTGGAATGAGCTATGGTACAGAGGAACAGGAAAAGGAACCGCCAGTGGTGGAGAGGGGCTAGGCCTGCTGGGGTGACCCAGTGCCTTTTCCTGCAGAGAGCCAGGCAAAAATGGCCAACTTTCCATTTCCAGGCCTGTTTTTTCTGGAAAGCTTGCTCCCGTAGAAGTGACATGTGTGGTACTGAATAGACAGCACTAAAAACTCCACCCCTCCCCACCCCCCCCACCCCCCCATTTCTGTACTGAGGACAGGTCCATATTTGCATTACAGGTTCTTGACACTATGTCTGTATAGTCAATCTCATAAAAAGAATATTCTTTCATCCAGGCTTGTTAATTTGTATTCCATGTTCAAGATACATTAGCCTTCTCTTCAGTTAGCCTTCTCTTCAGTTAGGAAGAGAAAAGTGAAAGTCATGAGCAAAGTTCACAAAATATTAGACCAGATAAGCAGTGAGTGCTGTACAGACATTTATGTGGAAACGGAAGGCATCTGTAAATATTTTTTGAGGAGAACAAAAACACAATATGCAACAGGCATAACATTCTGAGCAGCTCTAATATATTAACCTTACATCAACGAGCGACATGCTATTGCCATGAACTAATTTGTAAGCATATATAAAGAAAAAAATTTTACTATTGTTGTAGTTATTGCTGCTGATTTTATTTAAGTGTAAATTGCAGAAAACAAAGACACTCATTTCCACTCCAAAGTCATTGGTTTATACAACACTGAATGGAATTTTACTCCTCTCATTTTGCACACTGAAATCTTTCTCCAAATAATATGTATTGTAGGTATTTCTTTTCTTCATCTTGAGGACTGTTTAACAGTTTGCAACATTAAAAATATCTCTAGGCACATTTTTATCCTGGTTTCCTGAGGAAACAAGGCTTAGGCAGTCACGCTGTCTGTGTGTCTGTGTTTCTCTCACTGGTACCCTGGAGTGCCTTGGACAGCTTCAACAAAATTTGACAGACACGGAGTTTTCAAAGATATTCAGCTCTTTCAGCCAGCCTGCACAAAGTATTGCCCTGGGGCCTCATTCAGGCTCCAGAGCTGTTTGTTTGATCCATCAGAGTTGAGTTGTTCTGTTTAGCCTCATCAGCAGCCAAGAAAGAACAACTAGCCAGGCAGTAAGCTCACAGAGAGCTGCTGGTCAGTTGGCACTGCTGCATTCTCACAAAGTCACAGTGCGTGATATTTCTTGCTGAGCTGACAGGTCAAGAAAAAATTGATAGGGACCTGACAGGTTGTGGGCAGACTCATGCAGGAATATGGACATAGCTACATAGAATGGCAATGCACTGGGTTTCTAACCATTCTATAAAATAAATACTAAGAAAAAAGCCCAAAACCCCAAAGAAACCCAGTAAGAAAACCTCTAGAATTTTTTTTTTGTCATGGAGCTATTTAATTAATGAAAGAAAACACAGGATTCAAGATTCACCACCATCCAAATATGTACATAACACATCTGTTAGGAAGCACTCAGTATCTGAAAGCTATAGATAAAGATATGTACATCCATAATGCATGTGAGCATGTATGTGCATGTAGATATATACATATATATGCAGACTTGCATTTGAATGCACTAATCCTTGCACCTTCATAAGCTGACAGACATAGTTCATATAAAAACCTTTAAATTCTGTGCCCTTGATATTTTCAGCACATTTTGGTCTTACAACACCTGGTTGTTACACTACTAGATGGTGGAGCACAGTACTTGGCTAGGAACATTAGGGTCAACTCCACCAATTTTAATCAAGTTTACTGATTCAGCTTTTCTAAATAAAAGTTCTGGATAAACTATGTCATTTGTCACTAGCAGGGCTCATTTTACATAATTACAGTGTGCTGCAATTAAGCTTCACAAGGGCAATAGTATCACAGAAAATTTCTACTAGTTCTAGAAAGCAGCTTTGTTTCAGGAAAAAAGTCAGAAACTATTTCACAAATTTATTTTATTGCCAAAAATATATTTCAAAATGTGTTAACCATTTTGCCTTTGCTCTTTATCATGAATTGCTGTCTGTCTTCAGTTAAGACCACAAAGATTGGAGCCAAATGACCAAGGTAACAATTTAAAATTTTTATATCATTTAATGAAAAATGTGTATTAAAAATTAATAAAATTGAAGGAAAATTGAAGGAAAAAACTCAAACCCAACATTTGAAGGGCATAACAGAATGGACAACAAATGTCCTGTAAGTTACGCCAGCAGGCAGGAAATAACACAGATTAAATTCAAAGCAGCCATTCGTGTCTTCAGTCTCTCCAAGAATGCTAGTATAAATCCAGCTGGCACCTCAGGTAGCTTCTCCAGCCACATCTGCCTGATGCATTTGGCTGTGTCTGATACTTCATTTTTTTTTTTTTTTTCCTTTTCTTAAGGAATGGTCTAACTGCTAGGAAAAGTGTAATTCATTTATTTCAGAATTTCACAGAATAGATAATTCACCACGTGGCAACTTCTCTCCTCATCAGGTTTTTCCTACTGTTGCAATGCTGAGCAGGAAGAACTGAACAGCTATGACTGCCATGCTTCATATTATTTAGAGAGGCAAGGCTGTATTTCCATCGGCATGTTTGTGGTTTTCCTTTTTGAGAAAGTTGCCCAGTCGTGAGCTTGAAAAAATGTTAACTTCTTGCTGTTACACCTAGAAAGCCTTGAACCAAAGACAGCAATATATCAGCAAACAAATAGATATTCAGTCTGATTACATAAAGCACTACAGGTTAGCGTCGTGCTAGTCCAAAATGTTTTTGCAAGATTCATTTTACACCAAAAATTATCTGGCTAGATCACACCTTCATTTAATTCTGTTGAATTTTGGGTTAAAATAAGGAAAACTGGATAACAGGCTAGGAAAGGATCTTAGCCTTAAAATGTGAACTAAAATTTTCAAAAGCTTCTAAATTGGAATTGGAGTTTTGTTACAAGCTGTCTTTCTTTGTAACAACAGGACAACATGGGATAATGGAATTCAAATGCTTTGTATTTTGGTTATATGGTTTTTAGCTCATGAGAGAACAAACTATTATTCTAGTCATCCTGGAAAATTGTATATAAATTCCCAGTTCAGAGTTGAGTTAGAAGTGTTATGTGAAACCTCAAAATGACAATACTCTATTGCACACACAAAAAGAAGAAAAAAAAGAACATTTGAAATAAAAAAGTGCATTATTCAATCTATTTCTTGATGCCTGCACAACATCAAGCAAACAACTAACTCTCGATAAACAGTAAGAAATAACAAATAAGAACAAGAGAGTACAGCTGAAATAATCCCAAAGAATTAAGGCCAAGTAATTACAGCTTCTTAGACATGTTGACTATAAAGAAGTGTTTTCCTTGAGGGAACTTGAGGTTAACCATATGGCATACTGACCTAATCTTCAAAGGTACAAGAATGGGAGGCTTTAGATGAAGCATGGCATTGCTATCTAATTCTGTGACACAGAAGAACAATTTGTGTAGCTCTGTAGATAATTTGGTAGTCTTTATTAATAAAGTAGTTGTGTAAGTTAATATTATGGCCAACATTCCAGCGTAATGTTTTAGAATATAAAGAGAGGAGTGATAGAGCCAGGAAATCAAGTTGCCTGTGTGGAACAGTGATTCACTGCAGTACGAATCACTTGTGTCTAGAGGCAGAACTGGTCCTGTTTGTGTTTGCATTGTGTCAATATTTCCATGGCAAATCATTGTTTTCAAGGCTTCTCTCCGTGGAAAATGGATTTTTAATTAAAACTGGTACACAAAACACCATGCCAACAGCACCAATGTTAATTACTGGAAATTATAAGTGTTTCCCCATACAAAAGCCATTTGGGTCATTTGTATATATTTTTCAAGACAAAATTGATTTTGAAATTAATATTTGAACATTATTTATATTTTGTGAACTTGGAAGGGAAATTTCTTTGAATTTTACTGTCTCTCATTTTTTTAGCTTTTATATTATTGTTCATTCCTTCCACTATCTATTCTTCAAATCCTTATTACTTTATACCATAGGCATTTTTGTTTCAGGATTTGTTTAGTTACAGGTGTAAACCCAGTTGACCTCTAAGAGCCTGATTCTATAGTCAAACAATAGCAGACTTTTAACTCTCAGTGTGTTCCTTGTAATAGGACTTACATTTATGCTTTATTTCCTAAATATTTCATAACAGGTAAGAGGAAACTTTGGGCTGTAAGTAGAAATGTTTTTAGCATAAAATTATAAAATGTTTTAACCAAAACTTCATGATCAGAGCAAAATCTTTCCAAGTAATGACAGTACATGAATAACTCTTGATTTCCAAGGTGTCACTGGTTTCTGTCTGGCATTTGACAGGGATATTCAAAACTTCAGGTGTGACAAACTCTGACCTCTTCAACAAAACTGTAGAAATGGAGGTGGAGGAGACTTTTTTTTTTTGTCAAGTTTGAGATATGGGCCAACTGGACACTTCTGTGTAAACCTGTTACCTGTGTATTGAACATCAGCAATAAATCCATATAATTTGAAGATTTCCCACCATGAAAATTATTATTTTTTTAAACTAGTTTTCTCCAGATTTTATTGCTTTGGGCTTTATTTGCATGTATTTCAGTATCAGATACCTACCTTAAAATAAATAAGGCTCCCTGACACAGTTGGGTGAAGGGGGAGGAATTTAATAAACGATCACACAGATTAAGAGTAGTAGAGCATTATTATACATTCTGTGAAGCTTATTTATCCTAAAACAGTCTGTCTTGGAAATATCTGAAATATTCTGGTCTAACTCAACATGGGGTCATTTGGTTTTCTTTGGCACAATGCAAACCAGCTAGGTCAAATTAAAAAGGTTTTGTTAAGGGGACCTTTACCTCTGACGATATCATGGAGTTTAGACATTTCTTGCTTTCTCAGATAAAAAGAGTTTTCTTTTCATTGTTAAGGTAAATAAAATTACCACCTCACAATTATGACAATGTCCAATAAAATTAATAACACCACTTAAATTATCATTAAAAACTCTTTAGGATAGCAAATATAAACTCTAATAAGTATTCAAAATCTCAAATAAGAAACATAATGCTGTTTAATAAATACTAAGATGATGGTGGTGATGATGATGATAATTACCTAAAACCTTAGAAATTTCTTCCTCTGAGGTCAATACTAGAACACTCACTGTCTTAATATTAAGACCTTTAATGTCTCCCCCTATTTCCTCCCTCTCTTAAAGTTTTGTTGAATTAAAAGGACAACTCAGAAGGACTACATAACTGTGATGACTTGATCTTTGAAACCACCTGTAACCCATGCAGTAATCACCTGTGACTTGTCTCATAAGAGTTTCTTCTTTTGCAAAGAGATGTAGATTATACTATGGGTAATAAAGAGTTCTAAAGATCTGAAGTCCAGTTTTTCTTTTTAATAAGGTACAGAGACTCTAATTTGAAATTGCAGATTTTCCCAAACTTTCTTCTTTTAATTTGAATTACTGTATTTAATGTAAAGGAAAAAAAATTACTGTCTCAAGGTAATCAGGTCTAAAATTTAGAAAGAAAATGAAAAGTTCCTTCCAAAAACTTTTTCTTGCATAAAGTAAACCTGGTGAACTTCTACTGGCACTTTTTATTTTTATGGAAGAAATCTGTTTTTCCTGGCTTTTGTTTTTCTTTCCCTACTCTAGTCTAAATTTAAAAGTATGAGTTCAACTTTTAATCTGAAAGTACTCAGGGAAGTAGATGGAAGAAGTCACTTCTTGGAGTGGAAGGTTGCTGACAACAGTGCACCAGCCTACACAAAACAGGAGTGAGAAACAGATGGGAATAAAGATCATAATCTTGTTTTCTTCTCCCTGTGACTTAGAAGAGCAATTCCTTGTGTAGGTAATACGTACTTCATTTGAATGGATGTGACATTTCCATTTTGCCCTTGCAGCCCAGCAGTCCAGAGCTATGTATATGTGTCTCCAGAGCTAGGTATCTGCTAAGGAGGGGGCAGGACCTCCTTAGGAAATGTGGAATTCAAGTCCCCTCCCTCCAAATTATTATAATTTAGGAAATTAAAGGGGCTTTCAGGGAGAGTTATGAGGATAGGGATAACAGCTCTTTACTAGTATTTATAACAATGCAAAAAACCAACGACAATTACTGCAATAATACTAAACAGAACCAGGCAAGGCTTCGAGGGGCTTTGTTCTCACTCGATCGGGAGCACCAGGCTGGAACGGTGGAACAGTCCCGGGCCAATGGGTGAGGGCAGGAAGCTCTGCGGAGGTGGCTGGATCAGCAGGGATGTCCCAGCAGGGGGGCAGACACAGTGCCAGAAACCCTCACAGCAGTGCCGAGGGAACGGCGGCGGCAGGACAGGGTCGGCCCCACAGGGCAGGAGAAGATGGACTCAGCTGTTCTGGAGCTCAGGAGCCGATGATGGTAGACTTTCTCAGGACCAGAGCCAACGAAAATCCTCCCGCAGCAGCAGCCAGACCTGCCCTCTCCAATGCCAGGAGCAAAAGAGCGTAACTGCCCCCCACCCTGTCCTTTCCCTGCCTTGGCCAAGCACCCATAAGCACCCAGCAGTTAGTTCCCTAGCAACCCACGGGCTAAAAATTCCCCAAGCAAAAAGGAAACAAATCCAACCCCCAACAATATGTTACAATACTTCTGACTCCAAGCAAGAAAGATGTGGATGAGATAAAGGGAAACAGTTAGAGGTCTTGGGTTTCCTGTGGTATATCCACATACTCATTGCATAGTGGAGACTATAAGAAAGTATTTCACACCTCCTACTGTCTTTACTTTTCCAAAAGCAGAAAATTTTCTCCAAAGTGTCTGTGGATTCATTAGCTCTGGCTTGGATTGTCTGAGTGCATCTGCAGGGGGAGATTACTCTGCAAGACTTCAGCAAAAGTCTCAGAGGAGGATATTCTCACTTGGTGATTCTTCCAACAATTAATGGTCTCATTCAATTGTTTAAATCCTGAAGCTGCGGAATGGAACTTTTGCTAATGCCTACAGAGAATTTAGCAATAATACTTTTCCCACTGCACTCTGTGGCAAGGCAGGACTTCATGAGCTATCGATATGCTTGCAATGTAGTAGGATTTCTTTGGAGTAACTCTTTATTTTAGAAGCTTACTGCCAGTAATAGAAAACACCCTAAAAGGTGTAATAAATGGTATGGAATAATTAGAGGTTTTTAAAGGTGTATAATATAAAATCATACATGTTTGAGTGAAATGTGTCTAGGAACGGTGCTGCCTTTGTCAGCAGCCAGAGATAAGACCTATTTGCAACCGAAAAGAGGGTGGCATCAGGAGGAGATGGGTCCCCTCCGAAGAGGGACTGCCAAGGACCTGGTGATCAACACCTGATATGCACCTGGGCAACGTCATCACCAGAGTGCATCCCAATACCGGTTCCTGTAAATCAAATCAAACAATCATCCTCTCTGGAAAACTATTCAACAGACTAACAGCAGAGAAAGAAACTTACATAAATATTCAGGAAAAGAGAGCAGGACAAAGAAGGATGGAGCAACTTGACATTCCACTGAAGAACCGTATAAAAACAGACTTCACAAAAACAGACTCTGTGAACAGGGCAGGTTCGATGCGATAGAGGCCGAATCTCGGTTCACCCAGCTCTGACCCCGGGTTCAGAACTGATTTCTTTGATTGTGGCTTTCTTGGACTTTTTCTATAGTGATTTATCACTAAATTCCCTTTTATTGGTTAAAATTGGCTTTTCATTTATAACAAAGGTATGCGTGTTTCCTACCATCCATAGATGTTGGATTCAGAAATTAGTCTGGATCTTGCATGTGTCTCTTGAGTCAAAATAAGAAGAGTTTTATACTATATTCATAAAAAAACATGACTTTTTAAAAGTGAAGATTACGAAACTATTATAGATGCCAAAGAGCGGCAGCTGCTCATCTGTAAACCAGCTATTCAATAACAGCAATCCTTGTGATGTTATGCTTTATGCTTACTGTGCATAAAAGGATATAGGTGAAAGACAAATCATAATAACCTACCAGGCTCTTGAATCAGCTGAGATACATCTAAGACTAAATGCCTTCTGCTTGTATGCTGCACAGGGGGGTCTGTTATATAAATGTGCACCTATTAAAGGATTTAGTAATATCTCTACCCTTAGAGATATCCAAAGCCTGTCTGGACATGGCCTTAAAAAAATTGTTCCAGCTACCCCTGTTTTGAACAGGGGTGTTGGACTTCTTAATCTCCACAGATCACTTCTAGCCTCAACCACTCTGTGATCCTCCATAATAACATCTATGTGATAATATGTAAAGTCCAGTTAAGCTGGATACCTTTCCTTCCTCAGCCATATTCCAACTCCTAATTAATCTCATTTAGGATGCATGCAAGAGTTAGCAAATCAAAATTGGTTCATCTCCAGCATTTTTCTACTTTTTATAGTTCTGAGTTGAAAAAAACCCAAATTATAAATTGCTTTTCTCCCAATTAAGTTAAAATGCTTTATTTTTTCTTTTTACCATTTTTATGTAATTTATTTTCTGTCAGTAGAATTATATTGTCATTATTTATAATTAAAATAGCTTTTCTATATTGCCATGTTTCTACAAAGTTCAGTAGCAGAATTAGAGGATTTGTTTTTCACAGTAAGCAATACTTGCCCTTGAGCCGCTGGGAGTTTTACTTAAATCCTTGTCAATCTAGAAATAGGAGATGAAAAATGATAACTCTTTTTCATCCTTGAAGAGTCAGTACTAAAATCTCAACACAAAAAACTCTTGAGACATGAAATTATATAGCTGTGTTTTCTCAGTGAAAAACATAGTGGAAGTCATTCTGGCTTTTTAATAATTATCTCATTTTGAGCTCAGTGCAGCTTGCTTCATAGTAATTAAAGTACTGGGGGTTACAAATTCAATACAGAGACCATAAAACAAATAAAATTGAACTTTACACTCAATTGCACTAGGTAGTTGGTGTATTGTTGTGCCTAACATTTGTTTTTTTCTTGATTGTTCTGATCCAAATGGCATGCAGTCTCCTCTTCTAGAGATTGTCGTTTCAAGCTGTGAGTATGGAGGTGGATGTGTTTGCATGTTTGTATTTAGCTAATGAAGAGCATTTTATTGTATCATATCACTGGTATAAGTATTTTAGGCAACGGAGCTGGAAAAACTATCATAAAAAAGAAGCCAAATGGCCAGTTCCATATGTATATCTGTTAGTTTTTGTAGTGGTTTTTTGTTTGTTTTGGTTTTTAATTTGTTTGCGGTTTTTTTAAGTTTTAGTTGTTGATGTTTTGGGATTTTATTTTATTTCATTTTATTTTATATTTTATTGCATATTTTTTGCCATTTAAGGGTTAAATTAGAAACCACACAGACATTGACTATGGAATCTCCCCCACCGTGCATCCATTAGAACACTTTGAACTCAATTCATGTCTGCAATCCTCCTTCTGTTACAAACTAATGTCAAGATCTCTGCAAAGACTGTGCTCTGTTTAATGTCTTATTTGTCATCTAGTTAAATCCTAATGTTTGACATTTAGAATTATCTCTAATAGCTTTGCCACTTTCTCCCCATTCAGCATATCTGTTGTATAATCTTTACTAAAATAGTATGCCTAAAACAAATAACATATATGTTTCATAGATTTTGAAATTGTAAAAGCCTATATAAACATCAAGTCCATGGAGATTCAGTCATGTTATTTCAAGTGGAAAGAAAAGAAAACAGATGTCATACATGAGACTTAAACTACCTTAATCATAAACAAAAAAGATTAAAAGAAGGGAAAAACTAGTGGTGGCTGTTAGTCTTATTACAATCAGATTCAAGATTACTTCTCACAGTTCTCATCTTTCCAAAATGGAATTTAAAAAACAGCTGCGACAACCTCAAGTTCCTCATTTTCCAGCCTGAGCAAACCAAGTTGTCTCAATCTTTCCTCACAGGAGTGATTCTCCAACCCTCTGATCAGCTGTGTCCCTCTTCTGAGCTCACACCAAAAGGTTGACATCCTTCCTGTGCTGAGGAGCTGGATGCAGCACTGCAGGTGAGCTCTCACCAGAGCAGAGTAGAGGGACACAATCTGTAGCCCTTCCTTTGTCCACTGATGGAGTCATTTCATCATTGAAGGCCACTGGGTTGGTCAGGCAGGACTTGGCCTTGGTAAAGCCGTGCTGGCTCTCTCATGTCCCTGTCCTTCATATTCCTTAGTAAGCCTTCTACATCTTGTAAGTAAAAATAACTTTCACTAATATTTAATTATTATTATGAATTGAGGGAATAATTCCTACTACACTACAGGCTTGACTGTACAACCGTAGCATTAATCTGATATTCAGACCAAACTTCTGCCATTGAGATCAGTAATTTAATGCAGGTTTTACTCTGCAAATTAGATTATTACATTTCTTACACTCAAACGTCACTATTTAGATGGAAAGTTAACTATTTTTTGGTCAGAATTTATTTTGTTTACAGTTATCTGGAAGCATTTGGAACAGAAATCCAGTGCTACTTTCTCTAGGGAACATGCACCCTTCTCTTTGCCTAACCTCTAAATAGTGCTTCTGATTCTCTGCCCCAGTATACCAAGTCTTTGTTTGTACCTCACTCATTCTCTGTGGGATAGCATTGCAAATAAATTAAATGAACTCATCTCTGTTTGAAGTGCAACATGTAAACTGGAAAGAATTGTCAATTAGCAAGCATAACTATCACGGTGGTGAGAGATTCAGCACCAGGGACATTCTGGCTTCTTGCTGTTGTTTGCAACAGGTAAAGCTCTCTGCATGGGGCTTGTAGCTACTGACATTGAAAAGTACAGACGTGGTGGTAAAGCACTCACTGTAACACAATGACTCACCCAAAATGCAATGGAGAAATACATTTTCCCTGTGTTTACGAAGGACACAGGAGTGGCCAGAAAAGAGGACACAAGTATACTTCATAATATATCAAACCAGTTCTTCTGATGTGGATAAGGAAACCATGTCCATAAAAGCTTGTTGCCCTCTTCTGTGGGTGCACTGTCTACAATTAGCAGGATGACAAAGCCTTCTGGATGACAGAAAGACAGAAATTGCCCTCTGAATCACAGTGAGACACTAGAAACAGCACAACATATCAATAAACCTTTCAAATAATCCTGGCATTTCTTTTCCTAGCTGAAATATCCTGTTGACTAGTTTATCTACCAAGGTAGAACACTGATGTCCATGGAAAAAGTTTATTTAACCCAACATTTTCCTCAAACTCTGGTATTTGTGGCACAGTCTTCCACTACCCATCTTGGTATAGAGATCTGCAATTTTATTTAAGCTTTTACCGACAGAAGTGACTGATGTTGAAAACAAAGTCTGTTCCCAGATCAGCCAGTGAAAACCAAGACAAATTGACAAGTCAGGAGGGTGACAATACTGCTGGTGACAGATGCAACATCACAGACAAGTATGGCTAAGTCCCCACCACCACCATGCTAGAAGAGAATAAACACAAGGAACCAGGGACATAGGTGAAAAATTTGTGGCAAATGCTACATAAACACCTAGTTATATGCTCCAGCTAATTAATTCAAAATATATCTGCTTCAGATTCATTACCTAATGATCAAGCAGTGTAAGTATCTGACATCAGAGGTCACCAGATCTTTTTAGGGGTGGGAGGGAGAAGGCTGTAATGCATTTTCTATATCTTAGTTTCAATGTTTAAATCAATTTTTAGCAACCATTTGAAAATTTCTGAAGGATATAAGTGAAGAAAATTACCTTAAATGGCCTACTAAACCGTGGTGACTTGAGCATTGTAGAAATCTCTATATGACCACAAACATTCAAAAGAATCTATTTTTGGTGGTTCTGATGTATGAAAGTCGGACATGTTTCTTTGTTTTGGATCAAATACTATATATGGAGATAGGAACAGAAAAAGAGGAATGTAAATAGATGTAAGTTTTCAAACTGCCTGAGAACTGACCAAAAACCTAAAGGAGGAAAGAGAACTATAAACTGAGAAAGAAGGCATGAATTACATTCTCTCATTAGAGCTAAGAATACTTCAGTTGTGTTAGGGTTCCAACCAGGACATGTGAGGTTAATTAGAGAAGTGTCTATATGTAACAAAAATGCAAAAGTAGCTGCTGCTGCTCAGCATTTTCCAAAGTTTGTTTTATATCCCTATACACTGCTATTTGTATTCCTGGTGCAAAACAGTAGAAAAACTACCATGAAATATTTAGAGAAGTTGTTCCTAGGGAACTGCCTTTGGATAAAGTGACACAAAGTTGTACAAGATTACTGCAAATTTATAGAAAGGGTATATTTAGTACTCAGAACGTCACGTTGACTCTGAAGAACACTGAAGGCAAACAAATCAACATAATGTTTTGTATAGACTACCAGGAACTCTATGGAAATGCATTGTTTCCTATGTAGACACCTGCAAAGCACAGTCTGTAAAACAACAAACCTATGTGGCACAATTTACTCAAATACTTTCCCTTTCCCTGCCCTAAAAATGAGTTTGAGGGACAAACTCTGTGTTATATTGTGTTTGGCTGAGGAATGGAAACACATTGTAAAGTGCTGGCCAGAGCACAGATTTAGGCTCCTAATTAACCTTGCAGCCCTCAGGAGAGCTTGCATTTGGGTTGTAAGAAGGATCTTTTGAGCCACAAAAGGTCTCCACAACCTCTAATACTAGTTAAGTACAACTCCGCAAACCTTCTGCTTTGTTGAGTAGTGGGCAATGCAAGGTATGAAGTAAGAGCAAGAATTTATGTTAGCCACAAATGGAGACCTCATTTCAGAGCTCTGGTCCTGCATGTTAGATTTGCTCTTTAGAAAGTGCATGTCAAATCATCAAAATATTTTCCTTTCTCTTTTCAGACCATATGCATGTAATAATGCATGTGTATAGCAACTTGCTTTTTGGAAAAATTACTAATAAATTACAGGTAAAAATGTGTAAATTATATATAAAAAATATCCACAGAATGATGATAGTTTAAAAAAAATTAAAGCATTTGCATTTGTCCACATCTGGCATATATTTTACCTATCTCTAACTTTTAATCTCTTAAATATCTGTCTTTCCCACCAAAAATGCCCTAGAATCCTCACACAATTCAGTCTTTCTCTCCTTTTAAGTCCTTCTTCTACTCTTCCCCTTTCCACACCACCCTCTTTTAATGGGACAAAATTTTGAACTAATAAATTTTAGTCTGCTTTCAAATAAATTTCAAATAAATTTTAGTCTCACTTTCCTGCTAAAGACAGTTTTGCTGACTGTAGGGACAAGAGAGGTGATTAACAAGCTTCCCTTGAAACACTGTACTTATGTCTAATACCTTTATGGATATTACCCCTGTACAACACAAGGCCACTCTGCTATCTATGACTTCGGAACAAGAGTGATTCAGAGCATAGATGCAAGGTTTACTTCTGCTTCGAAAAAAGCTCTAAAATATTTTTGTGTTTTAATAATCATAAACTGCTCAGTACAATAATTTGCAAAACTGCCAATATATCAACCTTGCCCAGTCTTCTGGCCCATCAGTTTTATATATCCTTAGTCTGGTTTACCAATTTCTATTGTAAACTCCCCTTTCTTCAGCTGTCCCTGCAAAATGCCTAGTAAATAATTTCAGTATAGGTTGCCTGATGTTCCATGTTTCTTGTTCTCTTCTTACAAATTATTTCTGTCAAACAAATACTAAACAATACTGTACCATATGCAAAATTTTGTGGATGGAGAAGGGAATGGTTGGTTGTTTTTATTTCCTTTTAAAGTGTGTTAATTGATTTCCGAGGAAGCATAACAAAATCATGTTTTCACTAAGATTCATGACC
The DNA here is from genome assembly GCA_013401135.1 of Cettia cetti. Lineage (NCBI taxonomy): Eukaryota > Metazoa > Chordata > Aves > Passeriformes > Sylviidae > Cettia > Cettia cetti. The sequence goes on from VZUI01074165.1 coordinate 31,761, forward strand.
TGAATAAGCAGTACTTTTATAAGAGCTTTTTTCAACATCTATTGTCAATATTAGTGACAATCAATGAAATGATTAAGTTATAAGCCTTGTTTTTTTCTAACAGTTTTAAAAAGCAGTAATGAATTTGTTCTGAACAACTCGGTCAGTTTCTTTTCCCCCAGACCATGTGAGACTGTGAGATGCACAAATTATTGTGACGGTTCCTAAAACACTTCTAAGTCAGATAGAGAGGGTTATTGAATTGACATGGCATAGCCATAACCTATATTATTGACAGAATGGATACGTTAATTTTTTTGGAAGAAAAAATTTCATGTGAAAGCAAAAGCAAAAACACCAAAACAAAAAATATCCCCCACAAAATAACCCCAAAACAAATCCACAAAAATACCCACCAAAAAAAAAAAAAATTAAAAAATTAAAATTTTTGTCTACATGTATGTTCCCAGGATTTAGAAAATAAGGACAATCCATTCTGAGATGTTCTGTAGACCTGGGACTTTTCCCTTGAGAGTATTGGAAGCCATTTGTCTAAGCAGTCACTGAGTGAAACAAAAAAAATAATTAAAGATGATACAGGATAAAGCTCTCATTTTGCAAAAAGAGAAAAGTAAGATTTTAATGTATTCATGAACTGAGAGTAAAAGTAAAAATTCTTGATGAAATGAAAACAGTAAAGTAGCTGTGTGAGAAATTCTGAGTGTGTGTAGAGAAAATAAAGTAGAATCCAGAGTACACACGTATTTGTAGGCAATATATTAAAGAAGAAGTAATTCATTGAAGACAAATTTGCTCCAGATCACAAAATCTACCAATAACTGTTAAACTAAACAGAAGACTATTCATTGAAAACCATTGAAAAAAACCTTGCTCTTTTCATTAATCTTAAAGAGATTAATGAATGATCGATTCAGTGATTCAGTGATTGAACAGTGATGTCTCATCTTTTTTTGCCTGCACTTGCACACTAATGTTGATTCTAATCAGGTAAGATTCACACAGCTGAAACTAAACCAGCTTTTAAAGCTTCAGTATCTGCAATAGCTGACCTTTAAAAATCTTTCTGAAGGTTTACATAATTCTGAAGGTGTTTCTAAAATATTTTTCACACATCTAATGTGATTTTAAAAACCCCAGTTTTTGACCTTCATGAACATACTAGAACGACCCATGAGGAGAATTTACACAAGCAAGAAAAACAAATGCGTGCAAACTTTTTATGAGTAAATACAGACTGGAAATTATACTTCTAAGAATTCAAGGAATAGGATTTTGGAGGAATTTTCCAACAGGGATAAAAAGGAGCAAGTTATTTTTAAGTGTAAGTTTACATACTTATGGAGGACAAGACGGAAGAAGATTATTTGCAATAAAAAGGATCTAGACTTAATATTCCAAGAGGGTCTTTCTAGTTTTATGTTCTTACATCACATTACAGAAAAGTGCAAGCTATAGAAATGCATGATTTTTATTAGGCAGATGCTAAAGCTCACACATGAACAAGTGTTAAATCCTTAACCCAAAGGAGTCTGAGTTTGATTTTGGGAAGAATAGTACTCAGCACAGCACATAGCTGGAGCTAGGGTCTAAACTACTCAAAAGTATCAAAGTTAAATACCCATTTTCAAGAGTTGCCACTTAGCAGCTTACATTTCACTCTCTTAGATAAGTAAGATACTACTAGAAATGGAACTCATTTTCTTAAATCATCTGGCTGCTTTAGAAATCTGTACTCATTAATTTCTGTAAGTGTGTGATCAGAGAAACAAATTTTAAAAAAAGGAAAAAAATATTGAAGGCCAGCAGGAAATTATAAAGACATTCTGGGCTTTATGATTCAGCATATGACTAGATAGAATGTTTCAGCTTATTTCATTATGTCTAATTAAATTGGATCATTCTGAAATATGAGTAATCAATTTTGCCATGGTATAAATTGATACATTTGAATGAAGAGCAGTACAAATCTGTAAAATACTGGGCAATTTTACTATTTCTGTATTTCTTCAATTAATCAAAGAAACATATCAAAATTTGTTACTGTTTTAAAATTGCTGGTTATTTTTTTAGTCTAGTTCTTAAGTGATATTTTAAGCTATTTTTTCCCTGACAATAATCCAGCAGTTGCAGCTCAGCAGACATATATCATATTTGTATGCTTAAATAGCACAGATCTTGATTCTTAATTGAATTAATGGTTAGGCAAGGTATGCTTTCTACAAGGAAACTATGGGGAAACACTGGTAATTAAGCCAGGTTACAACCTTGCATAAACCCTAAATTTGCAACAGCCTTAACAAGGCAACAAATAAACAGTGTATCAGTAGTTAGCTCTTTTTAACTCTGGAAAGATCTACTTGGAGTTTCGCTGTGCTCCTTCCCACTCCCTGCTTCTGAAGAAAAGCAGTAGAAGCCCGAAGGAACACTTTTGCTTGGTTTCACAGCATAGTTCTATCTTCTGTGGACAACAACTGGCAATTAATCACAAAAACCCATGTCCTATCCAGACACATTTATATTCCAGGTGTTCTTCTGCAAATTTAGGCTATGAATGAGATTACGTCTGCCTTTTTATGTTGCTTGCTCTCTTGGCTTTACAGCACAGTACCCCCAAGTGGCCTGTGTAAGTCAGAATCCAAACATAATACTTCACTGATGGGTTTTTAATGAACAAAGCTGAAACTAGACTAAGATTAAAAAAAATAAAGAGGATAGCAGGGAGCATTTCAAAGAATTTTATGTAAGCAAAAGTCAGCTCAACAACCATTTCAGACAAAATGAGTGTTTTACTTAAAATCACTCAGAAGACAATCCCCCAAATTTCACTTTGCAATGCTTTTCAGTGGCTTGTGGTCCTGGCTCATGTTTTTGTTCAGAGTGTCTGTAAAATGGTAACACTAATCTTTAGAAGTAATTTTTCTCCCTTCATGGAGGTTTTGTGTGATCATGAGCCAAGGAGGACTGGGTAGAACTCAAACTTGTTTTCACGTTTATCACATGGCATTAAAAACAGCTGGACATATGCTAGACTAACAACAGTGACACTGAAAGGATGGCAGAAAAGAGAGGAAAGGGGTGAGGGAGCTTCACCAGTTTTTGTTTTTGTGGTTTTTTTTTTTTTTTTGTTTTTGTTTTGTTTTGGTTTGGTTTGGTTTGGTTTGGTTTTGTGTGTTTTTTGTTTTGTTTTTTTTTGTTTGTTTTTTGTTTGTTTGTTTTTTTGTTTGTTTGTGTTTTTTTAATTATTCTATTTTATTTTATTTGAAGGTTCCCCTAGTTTTTATTAATGAGTTGGATGTAGTACTTTTTGTATTGGAAACTCCTGCCTTAAGTAGCCAGTCAGCCTGTTGAAGTAAAAACTCCCTGAACAGCCGTCATCAAGTGTTTTGATTGAAACCATATTGTTTTAAACAGGCATGGGATTATATTCTGCAAGGACCCCAGTGCTGAACAGCTTCGCTGAATTCACTCACAGGTGAAATTGTACTGGTTGGTATCAATCAGGGAGTATGCAGTTCTTTCTTCAACATGCAGCCAGTGTCAGAGGAACTGGCTCCATGATTTGGTGTGGGACTCCTGAGGATGCTGAAAAAAACATCTTGCTGTAGTCCTTACTCACAGCCCAGTGAGAGTTATTCTGGAGCTGAATGCTGAATCAGACAATGAGTGGATATTTGTTTTAAGGTTTGCCTGGTTTATGTACAATGATAAGGATGTCTTAATCTGATACTTGTCTACCATTAGCATAATCTGTACACAAAAGAGTACCGAATACTGCAGTAATTCTATCTTTCAGTGAAGTATGGTAGGATATCATGCCCTGAACTGACGTTTCTGGGATATATCTCTCCCTGAACAGTATCAATTAATTAATCTGATTGAAGGATAGTCATGTGACAGCAAAGGAAGGGTTTCATGTAATATGATAACTTTAGGATTTTTTCTCATTTTCAAATATAAAATATATAGTACTGTATGTGTTTAGGATTTAGTATCCAGACATTTTACCTCATTGAACATGACAGCTGAATGATACTGACAATGGAAACACCAAGTAAAAATAAACCACGAATTGTCAGAGTCCACATGATGGTTTATACAAGAACAGATATGCAGGGTTAATAGTGGTATTTCAAAAATGATGCAAAAAAATGGCTAGGTGGAATTACAGCAGCAGTAGTTAATAATTGCCAACAACTTATATTTTGGATTTTGTTTCTTCTTCACCATAGAATTATTTCATTAAATAAAAAAAGAAAAGAGAGAGAGAGAAAATAAAATCAATTTGATAGTTAGGATTTGAAACATTGCTATACAACTCTGAGTGCTCAAGGGTCTTGTATTAAGGGCCACATTCAAAAATCTCTGTTCAGCTTCCCTATATCAGCAGCTCACCCACAGCCAAGGCTGTGTGGCTTGCATGGAGTCCCACCAGCAGAGCTCTAGATTCTCCATCTTCATTTTTAGAAAGATACACTAGTCCAGAAATCTTTTATTGTTAATGGTGTTAATGGTTATATGCTGCCAACATGCTCAGGAAAAGAAGTTATATGCCCAAAGGACTTACACTTCTACAGACCTGTTCTTGCTTACTGCTGTATGTGACTGTACACAGGTAAATATGTACCAGCATTGAATATATTTTCTGTTTGCCCATTGACTGAGGTGCTGAAAATTGCAGTTTATTCAAGAAAAGCTTCCATCCATAACAAATGCCATTCTGACAGAATAACTAGAGGTATGAAGCCTGTGAGCATTAACTAGTACTAGTATCTGTTTAAAAAAACCATACAAACTGACTGGAAAGAATATTGACCTACATCAAATTGTAGGTTTAGACATCTGTCTAATAACATAAAAATGTTTAAATAGTCATGCAACTACTTATTTCAACTATTCAGATAATGCTTTTTTTCCCTTTTTTCTAAATCATTTGGTTTGCTGATTTGTTAACATTTAGATCTTGTTACATGTATTTAGATCTTGTTACATGTTTTCTAATTTTTATTCTAATGTCACCTCCCTGCCACTGAATAATTTTTCCTCTAAAGCCCTATTAAAACAAGGGATCAGCTATATAGCTAGTCAGTTGTTAGCTGTCATCTTTACCTTATTATTCAAAATTGTGAAGATTACACAGTTTTGATTGTTATTTACTTGGGGGAGGGGATTTTGTTTGTTTGTTTTGGTTTTTTGTTCTGTGGAATAATTATTCATCAGAAAAAGTATAGACTTTCAGCATTTTTATATCACTCCTCTCATTTTTGTACAATTTCAAAGATGTCCAGGTAATTCTGTAAAAAGAATTCAATCTAACTAAGGCTGTTTCTTCTTTAGTACTCTGTTTCCCAGGTATGTATGAGGCTGACAGAATATTTATTTAAATTTTCTAAAGAAAATCTAAAATTGGTAGAGCAGTCAAAACTTAAATTAGATATTGATTTTCAGGTTAATGATTAGGGTTTATGCTAATCATATAATTTTGTCTAGCAAAATTTGAAAGTGCTGTATGTTATGTCCTTTGAACACAAACTCTTCAAGAGAATAAAAATGTAAAAGCAACTATTTTCCCATGTTGCAGCTTTTAAGCATGAACAATCTGACGTCATGCTGCTCATTATGGAAAACTCGATAAGCATTTGCTATGTGGTAGGACTGTAAAAACAGAGAAAACTTGCTCTGTCACAGGTGAAACGAGTATTCCATAAATATTTTCTTTCAAACTGTCCTGCTTAAAAGACATATTCCAAAAACACCTGACTGTTTTTATTCTTTTCAGTTATTAAATTTAGAAAGCCTTGTGAATAATCTTGGTCTATCAAGAAACTTTTCCCCTTTTTCTTTAATACTCTTTTTTATCCCTAAGTTTTCCTGCTCTGGAACATTGTCTGCATTGTCTTATGATGACCTTTCTTTTGCTGAAATCCTCAATCAGTCATTAATCACTTCTTATCTGAGCTATTGCTATTCCCTCTTCACAGTCCTTATAAATCCTTATTATCTCAGCTTCAGCAAGACTGAAGTATCACAGCCATGGAGCCCTTCCTAACTAGTAAATATCATTACATCAGATTCTACCCTAGTTTTCTACTGAAACTGAGTTTCTAATTAACTTTCAAAATGTTGATAAATAATTCCAATACACTACAGTAACTCGTCCACCTAGCTACACCTACACCTACACCTAACTTTACTCTTTCCTTCTGTGTTTGCACCCTCATTTGAGCACACGACTAATGTCTCATTTGAGCCAAATGAAATTCCCTGTCTTTGTGGTATCTCTGTGGCAAAGCAAATTTAAATCTCACATTTAAATCTCTCTATTTTAAGGTAAGTTGAGTGATTAGGTGTAAATCCATGTATGATATTGCTTTACACAGAACTGTATTTTGGAATTTGCCAGTATAGGGCTGCAGAATAAAACAAGAAGATAATGCCACGTAATTCTGTAGTTTTATCCATTTAATACTGGATGACTTAAAAGTCTTTTTCATTTTGTACTGCATGACTTAAACTGACATGTGATTTCAGTGCAGATTTTGTTTACATGAGCTGCTCCAAAACAATCCACAATATTTGTTCTTTTTAATCCCCTAAATTAAAAAGGGATTGTACATTAAATGCACATGTGAAAAAGATAAAATCTATAGCTAAATTAAGAATTTTAAAGTTTTTAATTTTATAAACCATTCTGCTTAACCAAAGATTTAAGCAAAAATAACACTTGATTTTTAAATTTATTTTTTAAAATCTTTAAATGAAGATATGAAACAAAATTGTTGAAAAGGCTCTGGCATGAAGCATTATAAAAGTTCTGAGAAATGCTTTGTAGAAGGTGAAAAAAAGGAAAATAAAGGAATAAAAAACCCCCCAGATTAGATTTTTCTAGTAGAGAGGAGTTTGTGACTAAGTCACTTCCAAGATGAGTAAAGACAATTTTTCTGTTCAAATAGCATCTAACATTTATGAGGCTATGGTGATGTTGCATTTTCTGTTTGAAAAAACAGATATATGACATTCAAAACCACTTCATGGTGCTCTTCATAAGGGAAGACTTACATTTATCCCAGCACCCACTTTTAGGCAAATGTATATTGGAAAGCTTTCTTTGATATTATATTAAAAAATAAAAACATGCAAGTATAGATTATTTTTAATAAATTCTCACCCCTGTCACAATCAGGCTAATCTATAGCATGTGAGCTCTGTTTTCTTTCTTTTCTTGAAAAATTTTGACTCGCAAATGGAAGTAGGAAGTAATTGCACTAGAGGAGAATCCTTCCTTTTACTAGGTTAAGTGAAAGAATTCTCTCTTTTTTGTGGTTTAAACTTGAACAACAGATCTGTAAGATCTAATTTAAAGTAATAAGGATGCTGCAATCCAGAAATCTGTACTCATGAAACACCCTGACATTTCAATGAGGTACAAAGCATCATGTGGTATATGAAAGCTGCCAGTAGAAGGGTAGTAGAGAGAAACAGAAACAGAAAACAGGGACAAGGTCAAGTCTGGGATATTTCAGAGACTGAACAAATCACAGATGAGTGTGATAGAGGCATGGAGGAATAGATTCCTGGAAACATACTTTATAATTAGAATATGAGTCCTGAGTATCTGGTAGACAATCTTCAACTCTAGTTAAGTTGACAGATTAAATAACTTTGTGTTTTCTTTCAATATAATGGCTAGGTCACCACAACTTATTATTTCTTATACTCAAATCAACATTTGGCATACTGTCAGCAGTTGGCTATTCACAACTTCTTTTGTTATTCCAACTAGAAGTCAGAAAACTGGGCACAATGTATCTTGAAAAAAAGAAAAAAAGATATTAGATATTCATCATTTCTCTGGAGGTTGTTACATAATTGCTGTATACATTTCCATCAAATGCCAGTGCAGAGACCTGGGTAACCATACTTTGTATCATATAAGATCATCTTTTAGAGTTTAAAAGGATAAGATTCTTTGAATGCAGGTGAATTTAATCTATAATTACTATTTCATAATTTTAGAATTACTAATGGGGAAACAGGCCAGTCTTTTTCCATATAAAAACCTGATATGGAAAATTGCTCTTTTTTTCACTCCTTTTTTTTTTTGGTATAGATTGCCACAATTTCTAGATAAAATCATGTGATGTGAAAAGGCAAAGCCAAACATACCAAAACAAAGATTTATTTTTACAACACTGAAGACAGAAAAAAGAGGTAAAATTGAAAATTTCTGAGCAGACGTATAGGATTTTCTGATAGACCTACTAAAACAGTTTAAAAGAAAAGTATGAATGTAGTGACAATACAACTCAGGAAGGCTTAAGAGCACTAACTTAATGAAGATGTAGTGAAAGCAGTTGTTGAGGTTTGTCTGTAGGCTTTCCACCTATCCTACCATAATCAACGTTATACACGCTCCTACAGCTTTAATTCCTTCAGAATTAAACAGACTGTACCACTTCAGCTTGGATCCCCAGCATAGCCAACCTCAGAGGCAGTAACAGGAGCTCCAGAGACAACAGCTGCAACTGCAAAGATACACACTGTAGCTATACTGGGGTTATAAATTAAGATGTTTACTTCCTCAGGTATTACCAAATGGTATGCTATAACAGTCATGAACATGCTCTTTTGAGAGCCTAAGCCAAAAAAAGCCATTTAACTGCAATCAGAATATCACAGAGCCCAAGTTAATAAGCCTTGGCCTGAAGCACAGTATATGATTTTAGGAATGATATCATGCTAAAGTGGCATGGATTTTATTGGTTGAGAGTGCAAAAGAACAAGATTATTTGCTAGCTAAAACCTACACACTGTCACAATTTCAGCACAGAGTTTAGGTGGCTCAGGCAGTTCAATTCTGTATTTCCAAACTGAATATTTTACACAAGAAAAGTCAGAACCCCAGGTAAGAACAAGATGAGTTACTGTGTTTTCATACAGAAGTTATGATATCTGCTATGTAAAAATTTATAATTAATCTCATGAAATCCCAATTTCATTGCCTTTTAGCTATCAAGAAGATAGCTAAAAAAGTGAGAAGTGAGATTGCAAAGTGGTTCAACTGTTCTTTCTCTCTTTGGAAATAATTGATCCCCACAAAATTACCAAAGAAAAAAAAGTTACTTTGCGAGAATTGCATGTTTTAAGATGAACTTACCATTAATGGATAATACAGAATCACAGATTCACAGAATCACAGAACGGGTCAGGTCTGAAGGGACCACAGTGCATCATCAGGTACAACCTCCCTGCTCAAGCAGGATCATCCTAGAGCACATCGCACAGGATTGTGTCCAGATGACTTTTGAGTATCCCCAGCGAGGTAGACTACACCACCTCTCTGGACAATATTCAGGTGGAACTTCCTGTGAATCAGATTCTGCCCATTGCCTGTTGTCTTACTGGTTATACCAAGAAGAGCCTGACTCCATCCTCCCACACTGTCCCTTTAGATATTTATACACATTGCTGAGGTCCCCTCTCACTTCTCTCTTCCAAAGCCTGAAAAGACCCATCTTCCTCAGCCTTTCCTCATAAGAGAGATGCTTCTGTCATTTATTCATCTATATTTTCCTCTGCTGGGCCTGCTTCAGGAGCACCATCTCCCTGGTACTGGGGAGCCCAGAACTGGACAGAGCACTACATATCTATATATTCTTTAAAAATACATCCTATTCTCAGAGACATTATTATAACTGTTAAAAGACTTCTTACTTTGGAGGATAATGCTGTGGAGCTATCTCAAATGTAGGCGCAACGTGACAGGAACTGAGGTGCTGGAGGATGCAGAACTGCAAAATATGGTTGGGGAGTCCTACATTCTGTACCTAACAAATAAATGCGTACCAGTACAAATTAAGGTTTTTCAGACAGTGGCTTTATTTTAAAAAGTGTCTTGGACTAAAACACTTATTGTGTTAGTAAGTGAAACAGAAAGTAATGGGTTGGTATTCACAGTATGAGGTGGGACTGCTTTCTAAAGGAAAGGAAAAAGTTATGTTCAAAAATACAAGGCAAACAAAATGCTGGAAGAATCTGATTCTTCACCTGCAATTCAGTTACAGGCTGTAATTTTGGCTTGTCCTGGACCTTTGTAAGACCATAGAGAAGAGGAGCAGAGAGAGAGTTCTAGAACAGCAAATAATATTTGGCAAAATATTTAGAAGAGCCTGTAATATTTTTCTGCATATGCCATAAATAAAGGGCACAGCTCCTTTACCCCCCCAAATAATAATATTTTATAGTCTGAAAAAAACTTTTCCACCCCAAAGCCAGCAGACAAAAAAACCCTGTATATTGACTAAGGATAAGTGGGACCTTTCCTAAAACAATTTAACAGTCAACACCCACAATAAAGCTACAGACCCCAGAGCTTCTCCAAGAACCCCAAAACCTGATTTTCCAAATGTAAGTTTACTAAAAAACCAGATGATTTCAAACTCTATTTTTCAAGACATTATATATATCTAACATAATTTATAATGCACAGACCAACAACAGTGACTTCAGGTACTGAAGTCTGGGGTGAGATATAAAATCACTCATCTCAGTCCAAAAGGAAGACTACTTTAGTAGAAAAACATCGTTAGAGAAATCATGTTGTGTCCTTTTTACTTTGCTCAATCAAATTATATTTTAGCATCAGCCAAGAACCAAGCTGTCATATTTAATAGAAACCTGGATGGAGTGAGCCTGTAAGATTTAAAACTGATGCCAGAGCAAAAGAGGAATTCCAGAAGTACAAAAAAACTTATGACTTCTTCTGTCATTAAAACTAATGACAACAAACAGAACAAGCAATATGGTACAGTACCTGAAGTATTTTCCCATTCAGAAAAAATGTACTGTATATCTAGCAGGGGAGAACAACAGTAACAACTTCTAATGCAGTCCTGAAAATTTGGTGGACAGAAACTGAGGCAAGCTTCCTCCTTCCCAGCATCCTGCAAAAATGAAGAGAAGGGGTAATATGAACCTGCCAATTGTACAAGAACAATTAAAGTGATACCACTAGAACTAGCACCCCTAGCAAAGCAAAGAGATCTCATAAACATCTTTAGCAAAAGCAATGTCTGTGCCTGAGAGAGAATCCATAGAGCCAAGTCACTGAGACATGACATATACATCAAAAGTATCTGATATATTTTATGGAGCACGCTGCTTTCAAAGAGTACTTGCCTTAACTACATGTACTATGTCATATTATTTGTTCTTAGCAGAGCCAGAAACTCTGCTAAATCAGCACAGTAACACCAACAGAGCTATGTCCATAATAATCCTCATAAACTGCTGGTAAATGCAGTTTCTCACCTTGTGGCTTTCCTGCAACTAACAGCAGTGTCGTGCCTCATAAAAATATGACTCTGAAAATCCCACTGTGCTCCTACAGGGGTTTAATACACTCTCTTTTGTGATATCCAGACTAAAATAGTTTGTTCTGATTCTGTATTCACCTTTCCTGACAGCTGGGGAAACGTCTTCATGTTTTTTCTTCCTGAGACATGGCTATTCTCTGAGAATAGGAACTTAATTATGAAATCTTATTTTACTTCCCTCTTAACAGTTGTCTTCTCACTTTTTTGCCCTCTGTGTGGCTCTTTTGTAAGATACAAGCAGCTGTGAAAAAGGAGTGCCATCAACATAGTTCTGGCACTTTTGTCTACATCTTGGTACAACAAAAATGGAAAGCAAGTTAGTGAAAGAATCATAACCAAATATTACTATCAGAGCTGAAGGATTTTAACTGGTAAGAATCAAAGCAAATGTTCAAATCATATAGATTTGACAGACTTAACTGTCCCCAGTATGCTTCTTCTGTGTCAGTAGGAAACAGAGTATTACCCAATGCGCCAAAATGTATTTGAGAAGAAGAGTGCATTGGATGAAGCAGTGCTTGTGAGGGGGAGTTCTGCAGCACAGAAGCACTGAGCAGAGCTTAGCAAATGTTGAAAGTAAAGGCTGTGTCCTGACATCCATACAGCCTACTTGGCATCATGCTCCCTGGGGTGACAACTGTGATAAAAAGGGTGCCATCAACATCATTCTGGCTAGTCAGAAGGAGTCAGATGTTCATCCTTGTAGAGAGCAGCTGTTTTTTGGGTTATAACTCCTTACTGAGCAGTGGAGAGAAAGGCTGCAGCCTTGAAACGTGTGAAGGAACAATTTGTCTAACATGTAGCTTGTTTTTCATGGATGTGATGTATTGGAAGCATTTTCTTTATTCCCTAGGGAAATGGTGGACTACCAGCTGCAGTGCATAATTAATATTAGACTGAATCTCAGATGAGGTCATAATAATAAATATCATAAACATCTTAAAGTACATTTGATGGTCTCCTCCAACATCTGTAGTTTCAACATCTGTACTTGTGGCAGCCATCACTTTATGGAAAAGGAAAAGATTAATATTTTTGCTAATAAAAAAATGGTCTAGATTTTCTCAGTTTCTATCTTTTCTCTATGCCTACATTAATTCTCTTAATCTTTTTGAAATAATCTGCTATTCAGATCCTTTTTGGTAAGGCCTAGTTTCCTCCTAAGAAAATCTTATGGAGGAAGAGGGGATAAAAGACTATGATACAAGGCAGACACTGTTTTGCAGTAGGATTTCTTAGATTCTGGCATAAAAATTTCTCTGCAGAATATGTATGTTTTTCATCAGAACTTGCTCTACCATGTGGCCTAATCTTCTTGATATTTTGCCCAACATATTATGAGCTCAAACTACTATTTCTTTCCTTTGTACAAGCCAGTAATATAAATGCTAGAGCAAATGGTATAAATCCCAGTGGAACACACATATCTATTTCATTAGGGTTGTTGGTTGCCCATGGGAATAAACAGATTTTCGTCTTTAAAGAGTTTTGAAGAGTTCATTAGCTTCTAAGGAAAAAGAAAAAAAAAAGGCAATACAAAACTCCCTTTTTAACCTTGTAACCAAAGTCAAAACTTCATTTAGTTTTTCTGGGAGCATCTGCTGATCTTGGCTTTGAAAACCTTGTAAGATGTACTTTAGCCCACACAGCTTTAGATGCTCACTTAGAAGATATTCATTACTGCTAGTGTCCAAGCTGAAAAAGGGTGTTGGTTTAGAAAACAACTGCCTGAGCTACCACAATGAACTCTCCTATTAGATCATCCCTATTGCCAGCTTCTCCATAGTATTGGAATACTTACCTTTTCCTCAAGGCTGGCTGAGGGAGTATCATCTTTCCTGGACAGTGTCAAGAACCCATCAATAGTCCCTGAAATGTATAGAAGTGCAGTGTATGCAGGACAAATGAGTGAATCCCCAGCTACCAGTCTCACTCTGTTTCTATTATAAAAAATTAAAATAGAAAACTAGCAGGATATACTGGGCCAAATGCCATGATTCTGACTTGATTTAAATTGCTATCAACATTGAAAGTATGACTGTTCAAGAAAATACCAGTACATCTACTGGTTTTGTTTTCCCAGAAGGCATTGTCATCCTGCTGGTGGTTTTGTCTCCAGGCTGAATCTCTAGAAGGAATTCTAAAGAACCACTTTCAGTTATCAGTACTTCACAACAAAAAAATATATTATAAAGTGCATAAAGAATCCGTGGCTAAAGAGTAGATAGAAAAGGGTGCTACAATTATTTCATATTTGGGATCAATTTTTGTTCCATATCATCTTAAAGTAATTGGTTTATAATAAAAAATAGTATGTAGAAAGAATCAAGCTGTTAATTAAAATAATTTTCATCCGAAATGTATGCATGAGAGCTTGGAAATGTTGGCAAATTAGTTATAATTGTCACACCTTTAGGGCTGAATTCCTGAATAAATCTGTAAAATTGAATAAATAAATGTAATTGTTCCACTAAATCTATATAGAATATTTTCAAATAGTTTTAAAAATATATCAGATGTGATTGAGAATGTATTTCAATGTAATTTCAACTGTTAAAATGTAGGCTAAGCCGTAATCACAATGCTCTAGGTGTTCACAGTTCACACAAATTATTTATTTGATGTAAGAGAACAGTACCAAAATATTAACAATAAGTTGTGCAAGCTCTTCAATTTTTTGAGGGATTTTTTTGTATATTGTTAGAACTGATCAATAGATATAACATCAGGTATTCTTGAGATATGAAATGTGCACAGGTAGCATGACTATTACTGCCCCAAGAACAAAGCCACAGAAAACTCAGCATTCAAATTTCTATCCATATCATCACTATGTCTTTTGTTTGATGGCTATCTTACACTTGAGTGCCTGCTTCAAAATATCTGTTATTAAATTCAATTACAGAAGATAATAGGGTCTTTCTTTCACTTCAACAACTATTCATGAGGTTGTGTGAATTTTATGTCCAGCCATTGTCCTAGCACATGCATTGGATGTTTCTTACAAAAAAGTCTCACTCTCATTGTGAAAATGAGTTGTAACTGGCATTGTGTTATCAGGGTTTTTTTGGTTTTTGTTTTTTGGGTTTTTTTATGTGAGACCACTGGCTGTTATTTATGGGATGTCAGTAGTGGACACAAAAGGAATGCTTGCATCAACTGTAGAGAAAAAACATGAAGGAGAAATTACCTACTACGTTTGAACGACATTTTTTTCTAGTGCTAATATTTTTTCCTGGAGGTACAGTAATCTTGAACAGGGCACTTGTACTAGCATATCCCTAAAAACTGTATATTTAGGGGTATCTTCAGGTGCTTGCATCTTTCCTGTCTTGCGTCATGGTTTAACCTGTTGGCAGAAAGGGACATCCCTTTGGTCAGTTGGAGTCAGTTTTCCCAACTAAGTACTCCTCAAAACTCTAGTGGACCCCAGCCTACTTGCTGGCAGGGCAGTATGAGGAGCAAAAGAGGCCTTTACACTGAATAAGCACTGTTTAGCAATAACTAAAGCATCTGAGTGTTACCAACATTGTTTGCATCTCAAATCCAAACCAGCACCAAACAAACTATATGAAGAAAATTAACTCTACCCAGCCCCAGCCAGTTGAGTCTGTCCATAATTTCTCTCACACTTGCAGTTTTAATTAAAAATAATTTATTTTTAAAACATAGTGGTAAAAGTGTAAATTAATATAGGTGATGACATTTTGTGTATGGAAACCCATTTTGGGATGGTTTCCAGTTTTTTAAAAAAATCAAACTAAATAAAAATAGCAGATGCATCAGCATTTGTCAGTGAAATTCTGAGACTCTAACACTGCAGGCAGGACTCACAGATAATTTCTCTTGAAGTCTAAAGTACTTTTATAATCCATGAGGGAATTATTTATATGTAAGCCTAATCAATATTTATAGTATGGTAAGAAATTCTCACCTTCTTCATGCAATGAAGAATTCATTTCTTGTGTAATTTCATTTAGTTTATGTAAGCTTGACAACAAAATCCCAGAGAAGGTTGTACATACTGTAGGTATTCCGTAGGTCTATGATTATTGGACTGTGACATCGTCATGATTTATCCCCATCCAGCAAGCAAGCCCCTCACAGGCAATTGCTCGTTTCCCCACAAGCTGGATCAGGGAGAGAATTGGAAGGGTAAAAGGAAGAAAGCCCATGGGTTGAGATAAAGACAGTTTAATAGGGAAAGCAAAAGCCATGCACACAAGTAAAGCAAAGCAAGGAATTTATCACTTTCCATGGGCAGGCAGGTGTTCAGCCATGTCCAGGAGAGCAGGGCCCTGTCACATGCAACAGTTATTTGGGAAGACAAACACCATCACTTCAAACGTGCCCTCCTTCCTCTTCTTTCCCCCTTTTTATATCCTGCACATGATGCCATGTGCTCTGGAATATCCCTTTGCTCAGTTGGGGTGAGCTGTCCTGTCTCCTCCCAACCTCCCATGCAGCCCAATGTCCTTGCCAGCATGGCCATATGAAAGCAGAAGAGGCCTTGGGTCTGTGTAAGCCCTGCTCAGCAATAACAAAAACATCTCAATATTATCAGCCCTGTGTTCAGCACAAATCCAAAACAAGCCCCATAGCAGCCACTAGTGAAGAAAATTAACTCTACCCCACCCAAAACGAGCACAGACATATTTTTTCGCATAGACATGGCAGAAGTAATCTACATTGGTTGTATTCTTACGAAAATAAAATTAAAATTTGAACTCATTAATGTCCAGCTGAATCACCTTCTCCTGCTTATCAGGCTGCATTAGGGTATATTAACCATAGGTTGCATTACAATCTCTGCCAACTTTTCAGCAGCTGCTGCTGCTGTAGCTTCTTTTTCTGCTGGGCTTTTCTAGCATTTGTGATGCCAAGCCTGAACTGCTAGACCCAACAGCATCTATTAAATCTGGTTCCTCTCTGCAAACACTGTATCTTATTGAATATTAGGGTACTGGATTAGCTGGAAATTGTGGTGTAATGTAGCATATTTTCAGGTACTGTTATGACCATTAATGTTCACTTTAATATTAGACACAAACTCCATTTGTTAATTAGTGGTACATTATAAGTGCACTAACCTCACTAGAGAATTGCAGACCTTACTAAATTATTAACCATGAGATATCCTCGGCATTTCTTAGGATGTTTATAGCATTCTGCTGCTGATTTATGGTGCAATTTACCTCCATGTATGGCATATACCATAGGTGGAATCCCAGTGAAATCAAATGACAGATGGACTTCCCTCACTCCAGTAGTTTACTGTACATATTTATTTTAGAACTCTTCCATTTCCTACTTAACTAAATATCAAAATTTTATTTTAAATTAAATACCTAAATAATTTCATTTAGCTGAGTACTTCTACTTGAACAGATCAAATATGAATAAACTTACTGCCCTGGGAAATTGTAGCACCTACATGAACACCAAATCCTCTGAACAGCTTAAAAAATTCACACTTTCTCTAAGTAGCAATGAAGGTAATAATTAAGGTTGTTATGGACCATGCTTTTTATCATGCCTTTCTCTGGATCTTGCTTTTCCTACAGGACTGGAGATAATAACAGTGCAGTATACATAATCTATATTATATATAACCTGAAAATCACCAAAATACCTAATGATTAAGGATATCCTCATTATTATCTGGACCACTTCTGATCCAGAGTGCCTATAAACAGCTCAGAAAAAAAATTGTTTTGCTGCCTATTAAGAGACTGGTAAACCACTGTTATCACAGTTGTAGGTGAAATACCACCTAATAACCCTTTCCAAGACATAGCATAGCAATGTCCTGAGATATCACAGGAGATAACTAGAGTGTCAGTGACAAAGATGCTGGTAAAGACTGTTGAATGCCATGACTGCTCATGAAAAATTATATTAGTTTTCTTTTCCATGACATCTGTAACATCTCAGTCAGTGATAGTTCCAAGTAATTGTCTTCTCTTGGGACTGGTTGAGTGTTTCATGATGAGGGGTTTTTGTTATACTTGGATAAACATACTAAAACTCAGAATTGACTTTTTGGCTTGCAAACTAAAAGCTGGCTTCAGAAAGGAGAAAAGTTTTCTTGGCTTGAGTTTTGGTCAACAGTATCCCTTGGTGAGACTCTAGAAGCACTAGGGGAGTTTCAAACTGATGAATAAGCCAAACATACAAGTTGCTTTTGATCAATGAGATTACAGGGAGAAAGCAAGATAACACTTAATTTGTTCTCAATTCCTTGTACACTGACAAATTTTTCGTTTACCAACTTGCTATCAAACATTCCTTCTATGACAAAACATACTTAGAACAAAAAAAATACAGAAACTTTTTTTCTCATGTTTTATGTTTAGTGGCAAAATACTGTGCCAATGGCAACGATTGCTTGCTATCCCACAGTAAATGGGAATAGAATGCAAGATCTAGCCATTGATTCTAATTGAACAAAAGGGATTATAATCATAGTCAAACATGCAAAGATAAATTTAACTTGGATTAATTTATTTAAATTATTTATAAACTAAGAACAATCTCCTAGGTGTTGTTTTCAGGACAGTCTGTGATGGCAATAAAACAGTGGTGTCTGTATCTATTACTCAGCTTTGTATTGTAATTTACTAAGTACGACAAAAATAGTCAGCTTGTCTCTTTTGGTAAGGGGATGTCTGCAAACAAGTTTGTGGGGAATAAAAATAAGCAGAATTAGCCTTGCAAAATAAATCAGAAGAGTTGACAGCATTACCCTACCTTCTATTCTATTAGGGAGATATAACTGGGGGTTTTGACCCAGAGTTTTCAACTGAGAGGATTACATGGACAAGTTTCTTAGAAAGGAACTTCTGTAATGTTCAGCTTTCATTTAATTTCCCTATGTAATACAAAACTTCTGTTTTCGTTTTAAATTTGTTATTTTGGTTTTGAACTTTAATCTCCTTAATTTCATTTGGTTCCAAGTGACTCAAAGACAGCTAGTCTCTGAAGACAGCTACCATGATAGGTAAGAATATCTTCAGAATTCCAGTTAGAATTGACTGTTTATTTATGAGAAATGGGAACCAAAGTCCTTTTTACTGAAAGGTTTCCCACAATTTAAGATCCCAGATGGGGCTATTGCAGTCTTTTGTGATGATGCTTATCAGTATATGTGGAATCCTTAAGAAATCTATCTTTTTCACAATAGGGTCTCCAATTCAATTGCACTAAACTGTAATCATTACTAGGATAATCCTGGCATAACTAATGAAGACTGACATATTTCCATCCCTCTGATCCCTGACATGCTTTGTATTCAGGTTACAAATCAGCAGTGTCCTGTTTTTGTTACACTATAATGAAACCAAAGGGCCTAGTCTTTTGAAAAAAAATTTCAAGCATAGTACTGTAGGACTTTCCAGCCTGTCCCTGCGGAATATACAGGACTACCTGCACCCAAACCTACTGCTGGATGAACAGGTTTCTCACAAAGTATATTTCCCAGTTGTACATACCTGGTTTTGGACCAAATTCTGTTGTTCCAGTGTGTTTTACTAACTTTCATTTATTTGACACTTGTAGTATTAGGTCTTCTTGCCTCAGTCATTACTACAATTTCTCTCTTTTTTTTACTTTAAGGACTGCTTCATTGTTTTTCTTCCTGTTCCCATATTCACTTCCCATAATGTCCAGGTAGATGAATATCCCTACACACTCAAAGGTAAAGATCCTATTTCTTCCTCTAGAATCAATAGTTGGATCATGTTTTCCTTCATGTGTCTGTCTGGTCCAGATACTTTCACAACCAACTTACTAAGATCTACAAGAAGTATTGTATTTGGGGGAGTGCCTGAGGGAAAATATTCATGTTCTCCGTGGATTTAAAATTGTTCATGGTCTCCTTTTTTTGTTGAACATGATCTAACATGAGCTTCAAATATATGTTCAGAAAAAAACTGGACATTGAGTTCATGCTAACTTTCATGGCACAAATTAAAAAAGTTGTTATGATTGAAGTGAAAAAAATGGCAATTCAGGCAAACATCTTTCTGTGCAATTAAGTCATGCCTCTAGATTGTTCCTGGAACCTCAGAGATGGAAACCTCTGTTTGTACTGAGAAAAACCCAAATTTTTTAGTATGCCTCTTCTCAGACTATGAACAAACACATTATGCTTACTACAGATCCAGTATTTTTGATTAAATGAAAATTGAATCTTCCTAAACACACCTTCTTGTCACTTGAAGTTGAAAAACATGAGCTTTCATTGTCACCATATAGAAAGCAAAACCACTGCATGAAGCAAAACAACTTTGGTATGGAAAATCTAGATTATAAATCTCCAAGATAAAGTAACTTCAAATCCAACTTCTCCTACATTAATCAGTTTTGTAAAGATACCAGCAAGTGCCAGAATTCAGGTATACATTGGTATATAAAAATGGCTGATCTAGGTGCAAATCATTCTTTTCACTTAATGTTGTAAAACTAAGCTTTTAATTTCAGAAAACGGTGGAGAAATATGATGCAATATTAGCTTCCAGGTGATAGCGGTGAATGAAAAGAATGATACCTGCATGTGAAGGGATACAGAAGGTTTTCCAGGACAGAAATGCAATTAATTGATCACTGAGATAACATATAAAGTCTGTTTCATAACATCATAGTGTCATAGAATCATGGTCATAGAACCACAGCATAGTATGGGCTGGAAGGGACCTTAAAATAACCCATTTTCAACCCCCCGCCACGGAAAGGGACTAGACCAGGTTTGACTACAGTTTACCACTGTATATAAAAAAGCAAATAAATAAATAAATAGCTCAGAAGACACTAGTATTCTAGTACACTAGTGGTCTGCCTAGATGTCCAAGCACAGAAAAGTTTGGAACCACTGCGTAAGCACAAAACCAATCTTGTTCAGAGTCTCAGTCTCAGACCTCTTTGGGGTTTTGTTTGTTTAATCAAACTTTTTTATCTCTCTTTCATTTAGTACCACTTCCCAAATTTTTTCTCCCAGGAATTGCCTGGGCTTTCGGATAGTGAAAATCAGTGCTTGATCCCACAGTTCCACAGCTACTGAAGTTAATGAAAAAGTCTACTGTTGTATTGCACAAATGTAGCTAGTCCTTGTTGCGCTGTCCCTGTTTCATAGAAGTGTTTGTAAAACCCACCTTCCCAGAAACCCCTGTACCTGTATACCTGACACCACCTGGTGTCCACCTCTCCTGGGGTCTGCCCCCATTGGCCGGCAGACCCTCTCCCCTCCTCCCTCCTTCACCGAGGGCATAAAGCCTGGTTCCGAGGAGGCTCTGCCTCTTTGGATCCCCGGGACCGCATGGTGTAAGTTCAGCATTAAAGAGCAGGACTGTTCCTGGGGAACTGAGAGCGCCTTTTGTCTTTTGCCTTTGTCCTCG